>JASVEL010002107.1:0-207986 GCA_032618575.1 Nicotiana noctiflora
CACCGGATTCTCAGCTAAGTGGTCTGCAATAGCTTGTGCCTTCATTGCCGTACGAGTTACATAGACAATGTCAAATTCTGTGAGCAGAATCTGCCATTTGGCCAATCTTCCCGTAGGCATGGGCTTCCGAAATATGTACTTGAGAGGATCCAGTCGTGATATCAAGTATGTGGTATATGCTGACAAATAATGCTTTAACTTCTGAGCTACCCAAATCAATGCACAACAAGTTCTTTCCAGTTGGGTATACTTCACCTCGTAGGATGTAAACTTTTTGCTGAGGTAATATATGGCTTGTTCTTTCTTGCCTGTCTCGTCATGTTGACCTAGTACACAACCGAAGGAGTTATCCAGCACTGTCAGATACAAAATCAAAGGTCGCCCTGGTTCTGGAGGAACTAACACCGGAGGATTGGCCAAATATTCCTTAATCTTGTCGAAGGCTTCCTGACACTCGTCGGTCCATTTCACTGCTGCATCTTTCTTCAACAACTTGAAGATCGGCTCACACGTTGATGTCAATTGAGCAATGAACCGACTAATGTAATTCAACCTTCCTAGTAAGCTCATGACCTCCTTCTTGTTCTTCGGCGGAGGTAGACTTTGAATAGCCTTGATCTTTGACGGATCCAGTTCAATACCTCGCCGGCTCACAATAAACCCCAGTAGTTTCCCTGAAGGTACTCCAAAAGCACACTTCGCCGGATTGAGCTTTAGATTGTACCTCCGGAGTCTTTGGAAAAACTTCCTCAAATCTTTCGCATGATCAGGTTGTTTTCTGGACTTTATGATGACATCGTCCACATATACTTCAATTTCTCGATGCATCATATCGTGAAACATTGTGGTCATTGCCCTCATGTAAGTTGCTCCGGCATTCTTCAATCCAAACGGCATTACTCTGTAACAGTATGTTCCCCAAGGTGTAATGAAGGCAGTTTTCTCAGCATCTTCTTCGTCCATAAGGATCTGGTGATATCCAGCATAACAATCCACAAACGAACCGATCTCGTGCTTGGCGCAATTGTCGATCAATATGTGAATGTTTGGCAATGGGAAGTCATCCTTCGGACTGGCCTTGTTGAGGTCTCTATAGTCTACACACACTCTGGTTTTTCCATCTTTCTTCGGGACCGGCACCACATTTGCCAACCAGGTGGGGTACTTGGTAACTCTTATGACCTTTGCCTCAAACTGCTTATTCACCTCTTCTTTTATCTTCACGCTAATGTCCGTTTTCAATTTCCTCAGCTTTTGTTTTACCGGCCGGCATTCAGAGTAGATAGGCAACTTGTGCACCACCAAATCAGTGCTAAGGCCGGGCATGTCATCATAGGACCAGGCAAAGATGTCCTTAAATTCATGTAACAACCTTATCAATTCATCCCTGAGGGGTGCCTCCAAATGTACACTAATCTTTGTTTCTCGGACATCATCTTCGCTCCCCAAATTTACAGATTCCGTATCACTCGGATTCGGTTTGGGTTTTTCCTCGTATTGTTTCATGTCCTTACTTATTTCCTCCAGGGCTTCCTCATCCTCACATTCTATTTCACTATCTTCCTCGATTTCTTGTATAGTAACGTGATTGTCAGAACTGGGTCTAGAATCCTTCACGCGTGACATGGCATTGGAATCAACACATGCAAAACTGTACAAAAAGAAAAATAAAGAAAAATAAGGCAAAAGTGAAGAAAAAGGGAGACTGCATTTCATTGATAAAAGAGTGAACAATGTTCGGGATACATGGTGATTTTCTTTTCATGAGGGGAATGGGAAAACTATAAAAATAACAACTTTCGGGAAAGCAATGATGAAAATTTTGAGCTAACTACCAAGACTCCTTCCTGATAGGGAAAGGAGTAGCTTCCCAATTGTTCAATGTGATTCCAGGTCCCACAAATTGCACGTCCATTTTGCTCGTGCCTTCCCCTGCTTCAATCGTATTCACCTCCCAAAACATCTTCTCAAAACCAAGCATTTCTTCGTCAAGTTGGGTCTCAATGCACTTTGTCGCAGCAGATGGTTGATATTTTGTACCAGGCCTGATGAAGGTGTCGGATAATTTGGGTATGGGTTTGGGCAAGGTCCAGTTCTTTTTGGCTTTTGAGGCTCTTTGGATGTCGGCAAAGGTAGGTTTGAACCCTAAGCCGAATGTACCTTTGTTTCCCGGAAGCTGAACTGGTTGAATGACTCCCTGCAATGTTCTGCCTAATCCCCTCCCCGGTGCAAATCCGTTTCTCAGCATTTCTCTGGCCACCATCACAGCAGTTGGTGCCATCATAGGGGTTGGTAACTTTTCCCTTTCAGCAATTCTGTTCACTACTATAGCATCCGTCACTTGGTAGACCCAAGGACCTCTATCCCCATCAGTATCATCAAAAGGTGCTACCACATTACAAGCATTTTCCTCCCCGTGTACGACAATCTCTTGTTGTTCCCACTCAAACTTGACCATCTGGTGTAGAGAAGATGGTACTGCCTTGGCCGCATGAATCCAGGGTCGACCTAACAACAAGTTATACGACACGGCAATGTCGAGCACCTGGAACTCCATAGTAAAATCAACGGGACCGATGGTCACTTCCAAAATAATATCTCCCAGCGTGTTCTTACCTCCGCCGTCAAACCCTCTCACATTGATACTGTTCCTCCGGATTCTGTCCGGGCTAATGTTCAGCTTCCCTAAGGTTGACAGCGGGCAGATGTTAGCGCTCGATCCGTTGTCAATCAATACCCTGGTCACGACTGACTCTTCACTCTTTACTGTAAGGTACAATGCTTTATTGTGTTCAGTTCCCTCCACCGGCAGCTCCTTATCAGAGAAGGTGATCCTATTAGACTCGAAAATTTTGCTGGTAATCTTCTCCAAGTGACACACTGAAATCTTCTCCGGAACATGAGCCTCATTTAGAATCTTCATAAGAGCTTTCCGGTGTTCTTCCGAATGTATCAACAAAGATAGCAAAGAAATTTGGGCGGGGGTCTTTCTTAATTGCTCAACCACTAAGTACTCTTGTGACTTCATTTTCTTAAGGAACTCTTCTGCTTCCTCCTCCGACACTGGCTTCTTCAATTGACTTTCTTTTACCGTCTTCATCTTTCTCAGTTCCTCTGGAGCAAAACACCTTCCTGATCGGGTGAGTCCATGCGTTTCGTTAATTTCACCAGAAATCTCTTTTCCCTTGTAAACTACTGCTACCTTGTTATAGTTCCAAGGTACAGTCTTTGTACTCACCACTGGCATTTGCACTACTGGTTTTATGATTACCGGCTCTGCACTTGCGCCTTTCATAGTCACGATCGTCTTTGCGCCTGGCACTACCACTTTTAGGCTTCCCATCACTACTGGCTTTGGTTTCTCAACAATTGCTTTCTCCTTCACAACTTCCTTTTCTAACTTGTCACTCGACTTTATCATCATTACGGCTTGAGATGGTTTTTGATTGGCATCACCCTGCACCAATTCTATCATATGCGTTTCGTGGTGATTTGGCAGCGGATTCTGGGTAATGTTTGGGGCTTCGGGAGCCTGTACTTCGACTTTCCTCTCATCAATGAGATCTTGAATGGCATTCTTCAATTGCCAACACTTTTCGGTATCGTGGCCCAATGTTCCCGAACAGTATTCACATCTAACAGAAGAATCAAGATTTTTCGGGGGTGGGTTTGGAACTTTTGGTGCGACTGGTCTTAACATCCCCAACTCTTTCAACCTATGATAAAGGCTGGTATATGATTCCCCGAGAGGGGTAAATGTTTTTCTTGCTTTGTTTCTCCAATCAGCGTCCGGCCTGGGTCTATTTTGGTTTCGGTAAGGTTTAGAGGTTGGGTATGTGTTCTGGGTGTGGTACACATTGTGTGGAGCTTGAGCTCTCCACACATGGGGTGGTGGTGGTGGGTAGGCTTGGGCTTGTGGGTGGTGGTAATGTGGGACAGTTGGTGGGTACGGTGGTGGTGGTGGGTTATATGGGCTTGGTGTGTTGTATGGGTTTGGCGGGTAAGATGGTGGTGGTGGATTATATGGAGTTGACGGGCTTGGTGGGTGTTGGCGGTAGGGTCTTGGCGGGTTATAATGCGGGTTGCGACTCCATGGCCTACTTTCTACGGTTGCTACTTCTTCCTTCTTCTTTTTTCCCATCACTCCCCCGTTTCCACTTTGTATAGCTTGATTGGTGGCCTTGATAGCCGAAAAACTCATAATTTTGTTTGTCTTCAAACCTTCCTCTACAAAACTCCCCATTTTCACAACTTCATTAAAACTCTTTCCAATTGCTGACACTAGATGGCCGTAGTATGTTGGCTCCAGAGCCTGTAGAAAACAATCCACCATCTCCCCTTCTTTCATGGGTGGATCCACTCTAGCGGCCTGTTCCCTCCATCTAAAACCGTATTCCCTAAAGCTTTCTCCTGGCTTCTTCTCCATCTTAGTAAGGGATAACCTGTCGGGTATGATCTCCAAATTGTACTGAAAGTGACTAGCGAAAGCTTGTGCTAAGTCATCCCAGACGAACCACCTTGTATGGTCTTGTCGGGTATACCATTCCAGAGCTGATCCACTCAGACTTTGGCTGAAGTACGCCATCAACAATTCATCTCTACCTCCCGCGCCTCTCATCTTGCTACAGTATCCTCTGAGATGAGCTACCGGATCCCCGTGTCCGCTATACATGTCGAACTTTGGCAACTTGAATCCCACGGGAAGCGGCACCTCGGGGAACAGACACAGGTCTTTGTAGGCTACACTTACCTGCCCTCCCAGTCCTTGCATATTGCGGAAAGCGTTCTCAAGACTTTTCACTTTCCGAGCCATCTCTTCTTGCCCGGCACTTGCTTCCATCATCGGAGCATGAGACTCGTGTTGTCCGAAAGTCGGCTCCGGAGGGTAGTAGTGAGGATCCTGGATATGGAACATCGGTTCACTAGAGGATTTGTGGATAACAGCGGGCGGAGGTGCCACATATACAGGAGCAACTTGTGGTATATGAGGTGGTGCTTGCTTGGCTGGAGGTGGTGGTATCTGGGAGGTGGAAGCATAGTAGTGAGGGTAGTCGGGGTAGGTGGAGGACGAGTTCATTGTTGGTGGCTCAGGGTTAGGATTGGCTAGAGGGACATATGCAGGGTTAGCAGGGTAGGCTGGTAGTGGTTGACCTCTAGACCAAGCATGGTACATTTCGGCCATCTGCTGTCTCAACTTGTACATTTCTTCCTTCATCCCTGCCACATCCACGATCTCTTCTTCGTGAGCGGGGTCCACAATAGTTGCCTCGATTTCCTGGGACACAGCCTTTGTCATCTTTTTGTATCTGGTGTTGTATGGGTGGGTAGCCAGAATGCCAGTTGCCTAGAAAATCTGGACTCACAAACATCAACACTCGTTAGTTGTTAGCGCATGAATAAGATGCAACGACTTTAAAAACAAACACATTTCCTCGAGTCGTTATGCATCATCCCGGCCACTGCTCACTTGGATCAATCATCTTTTTCTTTTCCGCTCTTTTGTTTTCTTTCTTTCTTTTCTTCTTTTCTTTTCTTTTCTCTTTTGCTTTTTCTCTTTTCTTGCTTTTTTTTTTCTTTTTTTCTCTTTTTTTTTTCTTTTCTTGCTTTTTCTTTTCTCTCTTTTTCCTTGTCGTTTTCATAATTACGTTCCTATTTATTTGCCTAGCGGATTCAAAGGAAATGACATAAAGCAAAAGAATTGGTAACAACACTTGTTTTCTCATTGATAATTCAAAACATTGATTACAAAGTGATGTTTTAAAAAGAAAAATAAAAGATGATGCATGACCTAAGAGTACATTAATGCACCTAGTGCCCGCGAGGCATCGTTCGGCCTTGCCGCGGGCCTATATGCTAATCCCCTTTGAAGCCTATCTAGGTCGGCCATGACTTGTTGTACAAAAAACTTCACTGCAGATACAAAAGTCCTCCGAGACATATCTTCACAAAGCTGAGTCTTCCGGGTGATGTATTGGGCGATGCGAACAATCTTTTCTCTGATGACCCCTTTTTCTTACAATAGCCGGCTTATTTGTTGAGTGCGAGCATCCAAGGTATGTTGGTTGTCCTTTTGCACTTGTTGCAGCTCCAATTCTAATCTAGCCATAGTCGTGTAGCAGTGTTCTCTTTCTTCCTCAAGATCTTTGATAATCTTGTTACTCTTGACTGTGGCTGAGATTATTTTCTTTCTAAGCCGAGCTACTTCAACATCGTGCTTGTCTTGTAGCTGCCGAACCAACTTAGCTCTTTCATCGGTGTCTCTGCCCATTTGCTTCCGAGCCTTGACTAACTCTCTTTCGGCTATGTCCAAATCAAAGCTATAGTCATTTACTTTCCACCGGAGAATCTCAATTAACTTTTCATCTCGGGCTGAACGAACTGGGGTCTCGGATGCAATTTTCATTTGAGCTATTTGAGCCTTCAACATATCATTTTCTTTCTTCAGTTGTTTCTTTTCCACTTCATCGGATGCTGCTTGCAAGCCACTCTCGAAATGAAGATTTCTCAGTTTATCCTCCAACAGACTGATTTTGGCCTTGTATTCCTTTTCCTTGGCCACCCATTTCTGATTTTCCTCGGATTGCTCTATCAGGTCTTGTAAGTGAGGTCTCTTTGAAAGACGTTCGTGTTCAACCCCTCGTCGGTACCATGTGGAGTATCCAGGTGATATCTCCCCCTTTGCCCTATTCGGCACACAAGTATCAATCTTCAAATTTTGGCACTCGTTCCAGATTTGCCGGATTTTTGCTTCCGGGAATTGCCCGTCTGGACCAATCTCCACAGCTTGCACACTGAGATCCCCATCTCTCGGAATAATCTGACACCGACCCAACTGTCGCAGGGCTCTGTATGGGGCATAAGGTTGTATACTCTTCAAACCCATGATCAAAAATGGTGATCCCTCCGTTGGCATGTATATCACCTCGTCAAGAGGTAACCAGTCATACGTCCAATCGATTTGACCGTCAGTTAGTGATCGAAGATACACAATCCAACCTTGGACTCCTTCAGGCAATTTTACTTCCTTTGTCCTCGCATTGAACTCTTCCAAACATGTCCGTTCGGTCGAACCATAGCTTGAGTACGAAGGATGGTGGCATAGATGCTCGATTAGCCAGATTTGTAAGATCAAGTTACACCCTTCGAAGAAGCTAGCCCCGGCTTTGCACGCAGTTAGAGCACGGTAGATGTCCGCCACGATCATTGGGGCCGGAGTACAGTTATCTTGTACTATCAGTGTGGTAGCTACTCCGACAACTTTTATATTGATATGTCCATCTTTCCTCGGGAATACAACAACTCCGAGAAATGCCACCAAAAATGCGAACCTCCGGTGTTCCTCCCATTTCGCCCGGTTGGACTTGCAGCATAATTTGTTGGTAAGATCATTGAAACCCCCAACGTGTCCAAACCTATTGTAGATGAAGCTTAAAGAACAAAACCCGTCGGCCAGATCTTCATTATGAACATTCCGGGCAATTTTCAAAGAGTCGAGGAAGCGATGTACTGTCACCGTCCTCGGAGATACCGGGTATTTTCCTTTCAGCGGAACCTCGGTCTTCCCGATGTAAAAGGCAATCTCCTCCAAAGTTGGGGTAAGTTCAAAATCCGGGAAATGAAATACGTTGTGTGCCGAATCCCAAAACGTGACCAACGCTCTAACCACATCACCTCGAGGAACCATGTCTAGTAAACCCGTAAGGCCTTTCAAGTACTTTTTGACCCAGTCTTGACCATCGGATCCCATGTCCTGCCACCATAATCTCAGCTCCAAAGGGATTTTATTTAGGGAAAAGTGTTCATTCATCATCGTGCTCGTCCTGCACATTTATTAAGGTGATTTTATTTAGAAAAAAAGAAAAAATCTTTTTCAATGCAAGTTTTCAATTTTTGAAGGAAAGAAAAGAAAATGACTTTCGAAGTGGCCATTTTTGCAAAAACAGCCTTCCGTCGTCCTTTCGGAACATTCGGCAATTTCCAAAAATAGCAATCACCTCGATTATTTGAAAAGAAAATCTTTTTTTTGGTCTTTTTCTAAAAGTGTGGTTGGACCCGTTTAAGGGTTGCCTACGTATCCCACCTAATGGCGAGAATCAAACCTGCGTAGTTCGGTCAGATTATTTGACCAATTATTTCAAAAAAATGTTCCACCTATTTTTCCAAATTTTCAAATTTTCCATGTACCTATTTTCTACAAATCATTATTTTCCTCTCTCTCTTTTTCCTTTTTCAACAATTTTTCTATCCTCGGGATTTCCGCCGGTCCGCATAACGATCAAGGACAATAAAATGCAACACATAGCATGCTCGGTCTTTTCAATACCGGGTCACCTGTCCTAGAAGGACCCAACCCCTGTGTTGAGTCCCCTAAGTCAAATATGATGCAAATAATCGTCCTAGACCTATGTTCAAAATCTTATGGTTTCATGGATTGCTAGACCGTGTACCCAAGCGGACAACTCGAATCGAGGAGGGGGCTACGTACCGGTGACCCGCGGAGTCAATCGGCTTTGTAACTTATCCGGCCTCTGTTTTCTTAGTTTAAGGTGACTTTAACAGAAAAGGGAGTCTCAACCAGTAAGCACATCCCCGAGGGAGAAGAGAGAAGGGTTTTCGGCACAGTTTTATATACAGTTCACATAATATCAAAGCGATAAAGCACATAGCATGTTATTCAAATCACATAATGAAGTCAAACAAAAACGCGAACGGCAGTTCTAAGGAGCTCGAGTTCTTAAACCCTGAAACCGAAATTCAGGGTTGGATCCCCAGCAGAGTCGCCAGAGCTGTCACACCTCCCTTTTTACTACCCCACGTACTTGAAATGTATAAATACACTTGTAGGGTATACCCCGACGCTCAATTACCCGAAACGGATAAAATAACGTAAGGGAAGGAGTTTTTCCAATTGAAGGACAATCGGTTCGGGATTTTATTAGAGATTAATCAGAGTCGCCACTTGGGAATGACAATGGTGTCCCAAGTCACCGGTTAATCCCGAATCCGAGGAATTTTGACTCTTATAAATGTATGCGAAGCAGAGATCCGGATAAGGAACTCTGTTAACCCGGGAGAAGGTGTTAGGCACTCCCGGATTCCGTGGTTTTAGCACGGTCGCTCCACTGTCGTTCTTGACTTTTGTTTGACTCAATTATAAGTTTTAACAACATAATGTGCTTTTACGTTAAATATCATTTTTAGGAATTTGCGGTATCGCGAAAACACGCCTCGAGTCATACCGCAACCAGTACGCCTATGACTTTTGGTGTATTTCGGCTTTACCGAGATTTGGATTTGAGTCGCACCAAGTGCACACTCGTTCATAGGAAAGTATATTAAAACCGTGCCTCTAAGATAGTCTATATCGGCTTTTAACTTTGGGAGAGGCTATGGAATTCGCTATTAGCCCCTCCGGTTCTACTATATCATCTTATTACTAAATGGGGGCCCCGCTTGTTATTCGGGCGAGGCTCGTCCCAATTTAACTTTATTAAAGTCCGATCCTATTTCGTTCAACTATATTTGCTATATTGTTTTTGCCTTAGTCGTATTCACTAAGCTTTCCAGGTCCCCTCAAGTTTGTTATTATTTATTGGGCCTGGTCTTCTCTTCATTTAAATACACGTTCGAACTGCCCGGGTCTCCGATGCCCAGGCAGTTTTATGACTTCTGCTCGCTGGCCCAGTTCATAAGGTGATTCAGGCCCAAATCGGATGAAATAATAAACAGCATAATACAAAACTCATATAAGGAACCCACTATTCAGAATTGGAAATGAGATCAAACCACTTTTATTTATTAACAAAGGAATCAGTACACAAAACAATAGTCTCAAGTCAATAGTTCATATACATGATAAGTCAGCCAATTGCTATCACTATATGTTCATAACTAAAAACCTATATTAATATCCAATTATTTGCTAAAGAAGTATTCTAGAACACAACCCACTTTACCCAGGGGATCAAGTTAAATTGAGGCGATTCAACTAATTACCTACAATATCAAAAGAGAAACTAAATGATTAAACACAGGTTTACTATATTACCAGTTTCATTATGAGCTATGCCTCTCATCATTACCAGTTCTGTCCTACTTTAACCGTTTCCACTATCTCTTTATTTCTCCTTTTGTTAGAAACTTAATCACATCTACGTCTTTATTTACAAATAGGCTAATCACTGGTTTGAACAATCATTAATGGAACTTACATACTTTACTCTGGTGGCTTGTAATCAAACTACTGATTTCACTCCAAACTTAGTTCATTAACAGATTACGCACCCAGTCATAAACGATCCTTCCTAATATTATCTCTACTTCGAGACTCCTTTGTGTTCGAACATAATGCTGTTATCTAGGTGATTATGGCTTATGAGATTACTTGTGAAGAGCCAGTTAACGATTTAATCCACGATTAGCTAACTTATGTTTTAATGTTTTTACCTAATTAAACTAAGTGATATGCTACTACTACTACCATACTACTATTATACTAGCTATTACAATGTTTTTGTATTTTTGTTTTTCAGCTATTATATCATACAATAAGTGAGCTGTGAATCTTAAACTAATTACATTAAACTACAAAAAAACTACAAAGCAGCATTGTATAAGAACTGAGTCTTCATTTTTTCATTCAATCAACTCCCATTACATGCTTCAAACGAAAAGAGATGTACCTGGATAGCAAAATGAAATCGATGAGTTCTAAGGGAAGGGTAGGAGCAAGTAATCAGCAAGGATTCAGCAACAATGCAACAGTGAGATGAAATCACAGCAACAGCAAAACCAACAGCAAATAGAAACCCAGATGATTGAAGCAAAATAAAACCAGGAAACCAGAAGAAGTTCACCCAAATGCCCGCTCCACAAATACCAGGAAAACACTAATGTTCTATTGCTATTTCACTCTCAAAACTCTGTATTTAATCAGCCTAAGTATATATTTCAGATTGCTCAAAATTGGAACCCCCTATTCAGCCCTTTTTTAGAGGTATATATAGTTGAAGCTAAGGGCTGATGACTTGGGGAGAAAGTATGGGATTAATCCCACTTCTACCCCTCCTAAAATTATTAAACTTACACTTAGGCCCCATTTCAGTTATGAAAAACCCTTCCAGCATGTGCTGGAAGGTTCTAAAGATTCCTTTTAGGGCCTTTTACCAATGTATCCTTATGGGTTAAAGATTTTTACAGATTTCCCATTTTTAGGAGACCATTATACCCTTAAATCTCTGCAAAATTGCAGAAATCAGGGGCATGAATGACTCCATTACCCTCTTAAGTTCTAAATTATTATTGTTTTACCTTTTTAGCTCCCAATTATGCCCTCAAGGCCAATGTTGATTTACTAAGTCTACCTAGGTCAAATTTCAGCAACCTTTGAACCTATTTAACTAATAGCCAGCCCTGGCATTAGTATTTAAGGGCTGGCCAGATTTATTTTAAGGGACTATTTCAATTTTAGCCACTTCTGGATCTATTTCAGTTAACTAACACTAAGTTATTTCAAATTTAACCTAATTGCAGGCATAGACTGCTTTATTATTAAAGCAACTCTTTAAAATCTAGCCAGTCTCAAGTTGAGACTTAGCTTTGGGCTATTAAAGCCAAATACTGAACATTTGGGCCCAAAACCATTTGCAGGTTTGGCCATTCTATGCTCAGGGCTCTAAAGAGAGCCTGGGCTAGTCTGCATTTGCAGACATAGCCCCTTTTGCACAACCAGCCACTTTAAAAGTGGACTGTGTGTTAGGGCTTTATAGAATGGGTCAACCCTTTGCAGGGTTGACCATTCTTAAGCCAATTATTTAACTTATAGCCTAATTTTTATGTGTTTCAGTTTTATCCTATTTAAAAACTAGCCATTTTGTGAAACCTAACACTAACAGCTATAACCAATTCACCTAAGCATGAAGGTATTAACAGCATTCACCAACACAGAACCATTGCAAACATAGCCTATTTCAACAGATAATTGCATACATGGCCAAATGAAATCAAATTTGTCCACTAACTAATCAAAATTCAGGGAAAAGGTTGAGTATTGTTTGAATCTCAATCAATTAGACTTTACAAACTTAATTCTAAATGACAAGGTGCCAGTTAAACATTGGACAGGCTTAGTTGGAAAACATTTTATGTTGAATGACTTACTGAAAGACTTGAAGCATACTCAAAGCTCATTCGGCATAGACACATTAGGGGTGAATCCCACAAAGCAATCAAAAGACTTAGAACACAGCCTATCTAAACACAAGAATAATTAAACTATTATAACTTGGACCTAACATAGTAAAACAGGAATGATAATAGCCAGAATTTACTAAATATTAAACTTTCCAAATACTAACTCTAATCTAACATAAGCATGTGATGGATAAGATGAAGATGAAGAACAGGACAAGACATGAAGAAGGAGTGAAGAACAATTCTAAAGTCCGTCATACTTAGTAACAGAAAGGCAAGCAATCACCAAAACTAGACATGCAAAGAGACAACAAGAAGAGCAGCCATGATAAACAAAAGATAACCTAAACAAAGATGACAGAGGATGAGAATCAAACAATTAAAACAGTACAAGAACTTAAACATGCGGAATAACAAAAGAAATATCTAAAATCAACAGGACGAAGAACTCTAATACTAACAGAAGATGAAGAAGCACATGGGACATCGAGATCTTTAAAAACAGGGAAATAAACAAAAACAAACATCAAGACAAAAGATATAAAACAGAAAAAGCATGAATCAAACGAAAGAAAACAAGCATAGAGAGAAGGAACGGGACTTAGCTCGCAGGGCCTGTCCCCTGAGCTTCCTAATCTCTCCCCTTTCTTTCTTTATTCTCTATCAGATTCTCTCGTCTTTCCCTTCTTCTTGTTTTCTTTTTCTTTATTTCTTTTCAAACTCTTTTTTTTAATTTTTCTTCTCTGATCTTCTTTTAAGGCTTAAAGACTGAGCCTTTTGGGAATTCTGAGTTACAGGGGGGTGTTTGGGTGAGGAAAAGGTGAGGCCTTTATTAGGGGTTTGGTTTTGGGGTCGCCGGAGTTAGGTTTCCGGCGACACTTTTTGGGATATTCGAGATGATTAGGGTAGATTCGAGGGTAGTGGCTAGCAAGGTTGGATAGATCACGTGAAGGCGATTCGAACGGCATTGGTTTGATGGGGATCCTCGTTGTTTGGTGGTCACCGGCGTGGATTCCGGCAACCGGAATTTATGAAGAAGGGTGGTTTCTGGGTTTTCTCTGGAGTAAAGAAGAAGGAGAAGAAGAGAAAGATGAGAGGGGAAGTTGGAAGAGGCCGGCGACCACCGTGAAGAGTGGTGGCCGCCGTGGCCAGCTAGGGTTGCAGAGGTTCGAATGGAGACGAAGAAGGAGAGATTGGGCGGCTAGGTTTTAGGAAATATGTAAAATGGCAAAATTCCTTCAGACATAAGCATTATATAGGTGGGGAGTCTTAGGTAATCTGAACCGTTGGTTTGCTGGAGATCAACGGCTCTGAGGCGCGTTACATAAACGACGCCGTTTCATTGTCCTGGGAGACCAAAGGCCTTGCCCGTTGGATTAACTTAGACGGACGGCTCAGATCAAATCCATTTTATCAATTAACCCATTAATTCACCTAATTATTTCCACCGTTGGATTCAGCCTGTTTGAACGGTGGAGATTGAATCTCACACTTAATGAGCTGAACCCGCTTCTTTGGGCTTGGTTGCCTTGGGCCTCTGGTTTGGAATTGTTTTGGCCCAGTTTTATTTTACTATCTATTTTTTGTATTTTTTCTGATTTTATTATTTTTATGTATTTTCTTTTATACTTTTTTTTTCTTTTTCTTTTATGAAAAATTATAAAACCTAATTTCCTATTTACTCTAATTTTCTAGTATTTTTTGCAATTTTTCTGCTATTTTTCTTTATTTTCTCCTATTTAAGCTATTTCTAATTTTCCTTAAAATCTAACCAATTATACTAACAACTAATTTCCTAGCCTATTTTTTTTGATTTTCTTCTAATTTCTACTTATTCAAACTCAAAAGTATAGCTAATTCCAAACAAATCAAGTAATTGCACTCAAAAACATTTTATTTTGATTTTGGAATTAAATGCTTAGTGCAAAAATCATGTGCTCACAATTTCCATTACTTGTCCCTTTCTAAGTTTCAATATTTCTCCTAGATTTGATTGATATATTTGGACAATTTTAGCATTTGCGCTTAATTTTTTTTCACATTTTTATTTTGTTTTAATCCTTGTCTTCTAGCTTAACAACCCAAATGTATATGTTGATTTTCTATTTAAGAGTTTCAATACTTATGTTAAGTTTGATTGGAGAAATTTCAGAATCTGGTTTGAATTTCGGGTTATTTGATTTTAGGTTTTATCTGTTCTTTAATTAATTTATTATTGTATATGTGCAGTGCTCCAATTGGAGAAGAAGAAAGAGAGATTAGATTAGTGGGAATGGGTGTGATAGATACTGCCCATTTTTGTAAATGGATCGGATAAGGTAAATGAGTTAAAATAATATCTATTTTTTGTTCTAGTCAAAAATGCCACATGGCCAAATTAAAAATCGTCACGTCATTAAATGAAAGACTCGTCCCTATCGTTTACTAAATGGTTTATAAATACCCTCCATCAGTTCTGCCGTTAGTCGCGGGAGTATTTTTATAAATAGAACTAACTTCGTATATTTTTTTGAACTAATAGATGAATGAAGTGTATTTTTTTGAACAGATAGGTGGACGGAGGGTATTTATAAACCATTTAGCATACGATAGGGATAGTTTTGGCCATTTTCTGTTTAAAAGGTGTGTAGGAGAAATTTGAGTACAAGGTGAATGGATAAAATATGTAGTTTGCCTTCTTTTAAGAATATAACGTGTTTTTGTCCTTTTATTTTCCACTTAGTATTACGTGTTGGTTCACTCTACTTTTTTGGGGAATATTTGGAGCAAAGGTTCAATTGAGTGATCACAATTCCAAATGTTCTGAAGGCTTTTGGCTTGCAATTTGTGGAAAAAAACTATTTTGTCAAAACCATAAACATTTCAAATAACTTAATTACCGTATTAAAATCTCTGTGTTTTTTTCTAAAGGTGACAAAGAAATTCGTTTTGCATGTATCTCGATTAATTCACACTATTTTTATTGCATATCTCTGGCTTAAGACGTCAATAAAAAAAAATTAAATAGACACACCCAAATTTTATGGATGAATTGGTAAAATCAAAAGCCAAGAAGTTTTTTTTTGGCAATTAAAATTTTTTATTATCAAGTATAAACTATGTATAACTCAAGAGACAAAGAAAAACAGTCTTGTTGAGCTGGACAAAAGGCCCCAGCTCAGCCCTCATCTTATATCCTTAACAATTTCAAGCACCTTCATCTCTACTATTCCAGTTGAAGGATAAAAAATTCAAGTTTTTTAGTTTTCCAGCTACAAATTGACCCCTTATGAAATACATCTTAAATAATCATCTTAATGATAGTATTAACATCCCTTTAATTTGTTGTTCATGGATATCCTTTGATTCCTCTCTTGCCAGATATAGTAAACACTCCCAGCTAAAATCATCTTGTACACCTCAGCCTCTGGATTCTTGCTATTATAGTTAACTACAGCCCAGCCTTGCAAGTTCATCATTCCAACTCATTACTTGCCTTTGAATACCTTGCCATTGCAACAGTTTATTCCATATATTTCAGTTGCAATTGTGCATTGAAAGAACAAATGTGTTATACTCTTAGTTGTCTGGTTGCATAAGGGACATATATCAGATATGAAATTACTCCTCACTTATACAGCCTATCTCTTGTGTACAGTCTTGCATGAGCAGCCAACAATACAAAATAACCATTTAGGGGTACCAATATTATTGCAAGTTATTCTTCTCTAAGGAACCTTAGGATAGTCACCCTGAGCTTTTGATACATCTTCTTGTTAGAAAAGTGCTCCATGCATGTTATTCATTGTCATGCCAACTTGGGTATCATATTTGCTTGCGATAATAATTTTCCTGATGCACCAAGATGCTTGAAAGTTTGCATTCCATATAGAGTCACTCTTCCAGTAATAGTCATGTACTGCTCAGATTTCATAATTGCTTGCAAATTGCCGTTTTGTTCCACTTCTCTATGTCAATAAAATTCAAACCCCCAGCTGATTTTGGTTGACACAAAGTATCCCATGCCAAAATTGCTATATTTTCCTCTTTACCACCAGTTCATAAGAATCTTCTACATGTAGTAATAATTTATTTCACAATCTTTGGAAGGATAAAGATCTGAGCCCAAAAGGTTTGTATGGTAAACAACACGCTCTTAATCAATATGACCCTTCTAGCATATGATAAAAATTTGGTTGCCCAGTTACTAATTCTATCCAACATCTTGTCCAACAGAGGTCTACATTGTGTAATCGACAATCTCTTGGAACTAAGCAGGACCCCTAGATACCTGGAAGGGAGGTCACTTTTAGAGAATCCTAGCACATCCAGGATTTGTTGTTTCTTATAGGGTGAACCCCTCTGAAATATACTGAACTTTTGCTTTAGTTAGTAGTAAGTCCAGAGGCCTTTGAGAATGACTGGAAACTTTCAAAGAGCAATTGCATAGACTCAATATCCCCCGTACAGAATAGCAAAAGATCATCCGCAAAGTCAAGCTGAATGATCTTTGCTTTGGCACATCTAGGGTGATATATAAACTTCAGAGTCTTCAGCCATATTTATTAATAGCCTGATGAAACACTCTATAGCTAATACTATGGGTGTCAAATGGGCCAGGCTGGCTCGGTTTTGGACCGATCTATTTTAGACAGGACATGCTTCGTGGTAAGGGGGCCGGGCAGGGCTGGGACGGGACGGAAACCGGCCTATATCGGGAAAAATTTGGACAACGATTAATCAAATCGGTACAACTCGATAAGGTCTTGTCACACGTGAACCGATTAACCAGACCGGTTCAACGGCTAGTTCAAATTATTTTATAATAATCCTGACCATTGGCAATGTCCGATGCCATTTTGGCTGTTGCCCAACTGCTAATTTGCAAGAATAATCCTTTTTAGGTATTTTTTCCAAATATTAACAGTTTTATTATTTACTAATTTAGCCATTTGAAAAACTATAAATAGATCCCCCTCTTCATTGCTTCACTCATCTCTCAATTCTCAAACCCAAATTCTCAATTGTCATTCTCACATTCTTCACTAAAATTGCAATCAACTATTTGGCTTTCATTATTTTTGGAATTTTATTTATCGTATTATTTGTAGTTTGAACTTTGAACAATTGAAGTTTCATCGTGGTAACATCGGAGTTGCAAAATTTAATTTCAAGACTTCAAAAATCAAGTGTTCAATTTATTGCAGAATTTGGTGCACTCATTCCATCTCTTTTTCTTACTTAATATTTTATTTGTATAGTTAATTTGTATTAGTAGTTAAATTTTCACAATATGTTTAATGTTGTAAAACGAGTTTGTAATAAGGTTGCTAATCGGGAAAATAGAAAAAAGGTGTTGCTTTAACTTCTAGTAGTAATTTAAATGACTTTACACATGTTTATGAAACATCAACTAATAATAATATAGATTATGAACAATTACAGGAATGATATAAAATATAATGAATTAGAAATTGAAGATGAGACACCATCTATGCCTAGTATTGTTGGAGTTTGTAGTGGCACTAGTAGTAAACCACATGTGGCCCCGACTAATAGTCCTAGGACAAGGGAAAGTGAAGTTTGGAAATATTTTGAAGAAATAGAGAAAACTGATAGTTAGACGCAAATTTTGTAAAATAATTTTAAACATAAGATTGGCGGAAGTTTTGGAGGGACTGGGACAATTGATAGACATAAGAATTACTCATCCTATAAAATGGGGCTCTGATTTAGATGGAAATCAAGGAACTCTAAACCCTAGCTAGTACTGGAGGACTTATGAAATATGATATAATGAAGGATCGCGGGAGCTAGCAAAAATAATTGCTTTGGGTTGTCTACCTTTTTCTTTTGCTTCTTCATCGTATCTTATTATATATATTCATATGATTTATAATCTTTTATTTAAAGGTATCCCTCTAGAAGTACTTGCGGATCTAATATCTTTAGACTTCGTGGACAATATCGAGACATAGATACGTTGTTTATTAACCACCTTCATTGTAGAGTTTCTCTAACTTCTGATATTGGCCATGTTGTTAATGAAAATGATTATTTGACAATTACATGTCATTGGATAGATGATAGTTGTATTCAAAAACATATTATCACTAATAAATATGATAAAGATTAGAGTCATACTGCTATTTTTTATAAGTACAACTATTTGCAAAGTTGTTGCATTTTACAATTTTAATAAAAAAAGTACTGTATTATATATGTCTTTTGATAATGCTTCTAATAATAATGCTACTATTTCAATATCAAGACTGCATTTGCAATCACACTTGACGAAAATTTTCATGTTAGGTATGCATGTCATGTTTATAATTGAATTGTTAGTGACATTGATTTATTTTCGACTAAGATTACTCATGTTAGAAGAGCGATTGGTGTTATTCAAACAAATAATCGACAATCTAGAATTAGGAAATTTAAGACTAAGTGTACTGAACATAACCTTAACCCGAGTTCATGCCAGATGAAATTGTTACTAGATGGAATTATACATACTTATTTTTAAGATGTTGCTACAAATATAGATTGCCTATAACTGAAGTTGCTAATGCGCATTGTACTGGTCCAAATTGTATATTAACAACTAATATTTGGGAGGCCATTAATGATGTTAAAATTTTACATAAATTTTATACAGTTATTATTGAGTTTTCACGAGCATATGGCTTTAGTACATATAGCTGAAATTTATTTTTACTCTCTGATTTTAAGAAGAAAGAAATATATAAGGATGCTGTAGAAAAAATGCAAGCAAAATTCAAAAAATATTTCTTTTCAATTTCTCTTATTTACTTAATTGGTGTTGTTTTAAATCTTTCCATTAAGATGTCTAATTGTCACCAATTAATCAATGCGATATATATTTATATGGAGATTTGACCAATTGAAACCGCAGTATATATATACACACACACATATATATATATATATATATATATATATATATATATATATATATATATATATATATATATATATATATATATGAACATGCTAAATGATTATTTACAATAGTTATATAACTATTATGCAAATATAATTGATGATGTTGCTATTAATGTAGGCAATGTTAATCTCACTTTTTATTGTACTACTTTTACTACATCTGCTACTATGGATGAAGATGAAGGCCTTGATGATTTTAATATTTAGTATACATTTCCTACACTCAAATCAGTAGCAGGCTTCAATTCTACTTACAAAAGCAAAAGAAAAGAGGCTCGTATAAAGAAATTTTCACCGTTGGCATGGTGGCATGAGAATGAAAAGCAATTTTATGTTCTTTCTGCTGTGGCTCGAGACGTGCTAAATATGTCAATTTCATTGTTGCATCAAAGAGTGCATTTAGTCAAGCAAGACAATAACTAGGAGACACTCGTCACTCATTGGGAAGCAATATTTTGGAGTTTTGGTATGCTTCAGATATTGGAATAGAACGGAACGAAAAAATCAAGGACGTGTAGATGTTGACGAAGAACTTGGAGATATATTAACACATGGTAACCCACATGAATTTAACACTCCAGAAGATTGCCAAGAAGTTCATATAGATTATGAAGAACTGACGAAGGCAATGCAATACCTTTGAAGTTAAGATTATATTTAATAATTCAAGTTTAAATTTACCTTTTTTCTTTAATTTAGTTACTGTAAAATGTAAACTTTAATTTACAAATTTGAATCTTGCAAATTATAAATTAATTATTTTTCATCTTTATTGTATTATTTTAATTCTTAATGAAATATTCAAATATAAGGCTTTTAAAGCCTTTTTGCATCTGTTTATTTTCGTGATTCAGTGAGTTGTAGAGAACTTTCTGCAGTGAAATATCCACTGAAGCACATAAATACGCAGTGTGCAGGTTCTCTCTTCATCGGCAATTGTTTCTCTGGTGAGGTCTTTGCAATAAGGAGTTTGCTCATTTCTCATTAGGAGCTGAAGTTTTTGTTTTGTAAGTGGCGAACTATTTGTTTTGTAAGTGGCGAACTACAGCTCGAGAGCTGAAATTTTTTGTTTTGTAACTGGTAAACTTCAACTTTAAGAGCTGAAGTTTTTGTTTTTGTAACGGGTGAACTTAAGCTCTAGAGCTGAAGTTTTTGTTTTTGTAACTGAAGAATTTTTGTTTTGTAACTGGCGTACTTTAGCTCCAGAACTGAAATTTTTGTTTGTAACTGGAGAACTTCAACTCTAGAGCTGAACTTTTTATTTGTAACTGGTTTGGTTTGTAACTGGCAAACTTCAGCCTTCTTAGAGTTGAAGTTTTAACTGACTTTTCATATGATTCGAACATTGAAAGTATTAGATGGAAATACAAGTGCTCACTAACTTATGTAATCCTCTTCGTCGGATTCCTCCAATTTGGTATACTTCTTAAATACCAAATTGATGAACTAAAAGGTTTCTATCACAACCCATGTCAATTACTGAAATATTTTTACAATCAGCGACTTCATCGTCGGATTCCTCCAATTTGGTATACTTCTTAAATACCAAATTGATGAACTAAAAGGTTTCTATCACAACCCATGTCAATTACTGAAATATTTTTACAATCAGCGACTTCAGAAAGGAGTGGCCTATCGAATTGAGGGCGGATATAACTTTGAGGGATAGTAGAGTGGTGGATTCCGCTGGACAGAACTTTTGTTTCCATGAAATGTATCTGGCTATCCACAACACATAAAAAAGGGATTTTTTGTTTTGGAAGGGGTATAATGGTCTCATTATTATGGATTTTTGTTAGTAGGTTACGAAATCAATACTACTAGTTTTTAAAAATAGGGTACAGGTTAAAAGGTGACATAAATATAGGATATAGCTGCTAATCGCCCTTTTTGTCTGCTGACCAAACACCAGCAAAAGACTTTCTCACAAAAAAATATTTTCTTGAAAAATAATTTCCACCATATCGAACACAGCTAATGCTAAAAAAATTATTTGATCCAACAGTAGTATGTGATCTTTGGTCTCAAAGATGTGGGGAATTCAATGCAGACCATGACCGAGACAAACTTGTCACTTCTCAACATACATTGATCACAAAAAACATGACCAAACGAAGTTGTTTAGGAATCACAGAAAACAAAGTAAAAGAACATTTTAGAGAAGAAGCAAGAAATGACAATAACTATACACACTATTGATGGATCAGAAAGTAAAGTTATTCTTACATGAGCATATGTAATACCACAATTTTATACAACAAACATACCCAATATTATTCCACACTGAATACCATAATTTTATATGAGCAAAAGTTGGTGCTTGCAGTCAAAAACTAAAAGTTGCTACTTGCCAAGATACTAAAGTAACTAAATTTCAGTTCAATTCTAGGACAAATAGTATACACACAATTATAGCTCTAAGTTAAAAGCAAATGATGGCTGGAGCGGAAGCAATTAAGAGTCCTACTGCTAACTGGTGAAAGATATCAACCAATTCTGTATTTAAGTATCAGGATAGAATGACTATAACCTTGACCAGTTTTCCAGGGTTTTATTGCATCATCCCAAAAAATGTTAGCTGGTTTCTGGAGATTGCTTTACCGATTCAATCTCCTGAAAATATAGGTGGAACAGATAAGTCAGTCACCGTCGTAGTTCTCGAAATAAATCATCTAAAGAGGATATGCTCGAGAGACAATGTCTCAAGCAGTTCAAATCCAAAATTGGAAAATAGCATATCAAACAGAATCACTCCCAGAAATCTGAAAAACTATAATCCCAGGAAGGTCGTAAGGGTCTCCTACAGCACAAGCTTGATCAAAAGAGAAATAATAACAAATTAAAAATGAAAAAAGGTTCTTAATAGACATGGAACTTCTAAATAAATAAAAAATTAGAACACCAAAAGTGTTATTAGTGGCAGTCTTGTATTTTAATATTGCAGATTTCTATCACTACATGTTGTTCCTTTAGCCTTGTTTTCTTTTATTACTGCTTGTTGCTACTGCTCTATTCTAATTTTTCCTCGTGCCGAGGATCTAATGGAAACAACCTCTCTACATTCACTGTAGGGGTAAGGTCTGCATACTATCTACCTCCCCAAACCTCCCCAAACCCCACTTGTAGGACAATGGGTTTGTTGTTAATGTCGGAAAGACCTCACTTACATGGTATTGTGCAATCCTGTCACCACAATTTATTTGTCATGCAATTGGGTTGTTAGGAATTTTGCTCACAACCATTAAACAAAGAATTTGAAAGCAATTAAGTGGATGAACTTTTGACCATAGTAAGCTATAACTAAAGAGGTGCCAGTAATGGTCCAAAGTCTAAACTAACACATGTTGACTCTAGGTAGTCTTTCAGTTGTAAAACTAAATAAACCCCATAATATATGAACGAATGACAATCCAACAAGAGAGTGAGGATACCTCTTTGGGATTTTTTTTTTTTGGGGGGGGGGGGTGATTCCCTTTTGAGGGTGGGGGAAGGGGGTAAGAAAGTTTCTAATACCTGCTGAGCGGCTTGAGCCCTAGATAAGGTCTTGAGCTGGCAGTTTTCCATGTTTGAGAGCAGCTGCATTACAGTTTTCAGCTGAGGAACACTGCAATCGTTAACTTTGACATGAGAACAGTTGAAAATTGAGTGAGCAAAGCCAACTGACTTATGGAAGAACGATTCTTCCATCTAAAGGAGAGCAATTTGCATTGCCATTATGGAAGTATGACTAAACTAACATCAAATAGACTGATATCTGATCTCGTCTTGAGTCGCCTCTTCATCATCATTAGCTGATAATCATATCTTATACAAGAAATTACACAAAAACTTGCCCTAAAGATGGTTCAAAGTAACTCCTACAGTAACAAAGCTCAAAAATGAAAGTGGATTGACAACAACATGAACAAGACTGATCAAAGTGTTCCTTTTCAAATATTGAATATATCTGTTAAGGAATTATTATTGGACATATTTGTTAAGGAGTTATCTCAGCCAATGAAGTACGCCACTCTCCGTCTACAATGTAAACAAAGATTTACCTAAATTGCACCATATTAGGAAATATTGAAGACGAAGAACTTGACAGATCAACCTTCACATTTTCTGTTATGCCAAATATTTGGTGTCAGTCAAACCATATTCCAGCAAAAGGAAAGAAAAATGTATTACTCAGAAGTCAGAAGCATGATGTGCAGTCTGTGGTCAATTTCATCTTCTTCTATCTATCCATTAATCATCATCCTTTAGATTTTTATGAAGCTTACAAGTATGGAAAGATTGTAATCTTTAAATCTAGTTATCCGGTTAAATGATGCCATAAGTATTAGATCCCCAATATCAATACTCAGGCTGTTATTCTACCAATTCTCGACATAAAAACCAAATATAGGAAAACAGAATAATCATCATTATCCACCAATCACCATAAACTTCAAAAGCACTTTTAGGCGCTTCAAGTTTTACTTTTAAATCTCAAAAGAACCTTAATTTTCTTTTTCTATTTTTCTTTGTGATAGTTAAGAACTTGAATTTCTTTTGAAGCTGCAAAAGTTCCACTTCACCCTATTAAACACAAACCTTAATGGTTAAGCATGTGAAAGTCCATGCAAGTTAGGAGTAATTTATTGAAAGAAAGTTGTAAATCACATCTTAATGCCTAACTTGCAAAGATGAGGTGCTATGCAACCCTAACAGACTAGAAGCACTGATTTATATTAAGATCTCATTCTCTTTAGACTTTACATATAATGCAAATTTTTCCTCTTTTCCCTTCCTCTCGCGCTACAAAGAGAGCTGTTCAATGTAAACTTTTCCATTGGAGCATTACCTAATTAGCTCCAGACCCTGAAGCTACTTTCTTTATCTGAAGTAAAGGCCAGGTATAAGTTTTAGCGGAAAATAATTTTCTGAGTAGTAATCAGCATACCAATTACAGTTAATCCTGGATCATTTAAGCTTTGACACTGTGTACGAACACCGAGATGCATGTAAAAAGTCTACTTTGAAAGAAAAAATCTAAAGAACAAGGTAACTTCGTCAACCATTAGTTTGTAATGCCATGAATGGGCGAAAAAGGCCAACCTTTGTAATCCGTTTTCCATATGAGCATCCAATGCTGAAATCACCTGAGGCAACTGCTCCAATACCTGCAACGTGTAAAATAAAGTAATAGAAGGCTTCCTCCGGGTTCATCTTAATTAAAACTCATAAATTATAACAATATGAGGTCCTGCATACCAGCTCTGTATTCTTGATTGTAGGTGCCTTAGCAAAAAGAGTCTTTGGTAGCTTCATCAGTTCGGCCTGAACCAACATCGAGAAATCTATTAACGTGACACGTGGTAGACACTAGGGCCACATTCTATTTAAACATTCTTAACCCAGAACATTCGATCAAAAGATTTAAATGATTTAAAATTGTAAAGATTATATAGAACAATATTCTTAGTGGAGTGACATCATACAGCTTAGAATGTTTCGAAATGAAAAGAGTGTTATATAAATTGAATGGATGGGACAATACAATAGAGGTAAAATATACAGTGATACATAGAGCAAAGCTGGAAGTGATTCGACGAAAATCCCTAATCAGAAGCTTATTGCCTTGAAGTTCAATTATAATCTTGATTATATATGGAGCAGCATATAGCAATTTTGGGCATGACGATAAAGATAATTTAGCTATTAGAGGAAAACCCAAATAATCCTCTAGCTATAAGAACACAAACAAACAGATTAATAATTAATTATTAGAAAATGACGGATTTAAAAAAAAGAAAAAAAAGAAAAGGAAGTGCCTGAGATGGGGAGGACTGAAGCATGAGATGGAGGAGATTGGAGGTGGACTGAATGGACTGAGTGATTTGATCAGCCACCATCGTTTTCGCTGACCCATCTCTGCTGCTGCCGCCAGTTTTGCCGGTCGACGTCGACGTTGCCATCCCGACTTCTCTTCGTGGGTACCCGGTCTGCTCTTTTGTTTGTGCAAATTCCCAAATAAATACCCCAACAGAAAAACACCTTCACCTTTAGTTTTCATAACAGTAATCACTTTTTCATTTCTCCTTTTACCTTACCAACTTTTGTTTTGTACAATTATTTTAACTTATTTATTACTCTAATTAAATAAATAAAAACTTATATTTATTATTAATATAAAATATTATAATTTGACCAATTTACCTTTTCAAAATAATAAGCTCTTCTGATAACTATTTTTATTAATATCATTTTGCCGAAATTCATCCAGAGAAGAACCACCATGAAATGAGATGTGAGGGATGACGTTAATCTACTCTTACTTACTACGTATATGTTTAGGTTCGAGCACAAAAAAAGGAGAAACTCTTGCAGCGCAAATCCGGATAAATAAAATCAGTGTTTTCTTCATTTTACACCTAGATTAATTTACCACAATTAGATTACAAAAGAATTGAGAATTTATATTAATTGAACATAGTTAAAGTGATAAAAGTTTAATGTGGCACAATGTATTTATAGTTTGATGAAAATAGTGATGTGGTCAAGTTTTGCAATTAATTCGAAATGAGCACACTTTGCAATAGCTTAGACTTGCTATTTAACTATGGAGAAATACAGCATACTGATATACTCCATCCGTTTCAATTTATGCGAACTTATTTTCTTTTTGATCCATGCCAAAAAGAATGATCACTTTCCTTATTTGGAAACAACAATTTACCTTTATGTATGATTTACGACCACACAAAATATATGTGCCTTATTTTGTACAACAAGTTCAAAAGTCTTCTCTCTTTTCTTAAACTCCGTGCCTAGTAAAAAATTGAGTTAACATAAATTGAAACGGAACGGAGGGAGTAGTACACATCTCTCTGTGTCTTCTCAACAATCAACTAAAGCTTCATGCTTCCAATCAGCATTCAAACCTTTTCAAATCAATACTACATATAAACCATATTCTACAAGCCACAACAAAAGATATATAGGAAGAAAGATGAACAAGAAGCTGGCAATAATGGAATAGTGAAGCATTGCAAGGTATACAGAGTGGTATACATACAAGTGCGTTTTGCAGTCTTCAATAGTAAAACAACTCCAACAAGCATCTGATAATAGAAAAGTATCTCCCGGAAGCACATAAAGTTGATAATGTTTCTCAAAAATTATCGCAGCAATAATAGTGTGGCACTACTTCTATCCAAGCAAATATTAAGCTAGCCAAGATATGGCACGAAATCCTGGTGACAGAACGGTCAGATAAACAATGAGGTATACAATAATTTCCTACAAAAACATTCTTCATCAAATTACAGATTCAGGAGCATTAGTCCCAAGCCATAAATGAAAAACAGGTTCTCTTTCTTTTATTTGGTGACAAGGTAAATGAAAAACAAGTTGAATTCAGGAAAACATTCATATTGTCAGGAGGAGATATGCGAGAAGCAGTCTCTTGGAGCTGGACCATTGATCTATTTGAGTGCCACAATAACTTTCACAATAGAGATCACACTCAGGAAATGCAAGTCCCCAAAGCATTTCAGAAGAATAGGATTAGACACCACTCTTCTCGTAAGAGTAGTAGATAAGAACACCGAGGAGAAAAATATAAAGAATAGGAAAGGAACACTTCCAAGTCTCAATGATCTGCCAAGTTCAACCTGTTGGAATACCAATCTCTTTCCAGTCCTTTATGGATCTTGCTAGTTAGCAACTTCTTCATAAAATACGATACTTCACATGAAATTCCATCCCCTTTGCCCCACCACTTGTCAAAAGTAGGAGAAAAAGTAAATTCAACATTCAGCAAACATACTCGATATTACACTAACATTCCCATCGAAATATGAGTACACTAAAATAAAGCAAACAATTTTGTTGCACAGTGCTGAGGAATTTGATAGTTGGTTAGATTTGAACATCAATCTTGCAATCTTTGCACATCCCAAACTACTGTCCTCATCATGATTAAACATGTTTGGCTCATTTGATCATGGTATGGCGTATTATAGATGACCATAGTTTGAGAGAGGACACTGTCATCACCAAGTGACTTGGTGGACAACAAGAGGGAGGGTATTGCATACAGGAGATCGGCTTTAGAGTAGGGTGAGGTTACTTGGGACAAGTGACTGCAGTTATTTCTGAGTTCAGTTGGAGTTGTAGCACCTACCCATTTGCACAGCAAGGAAAGGGTACAGATGGAAGGGAACGGAAGACAGAAGCTGGTACAAAGATGATTTCAGAAAATGGAAAGATGTGGAGTTTCCATTCAGAGAGTGGGTGTCAGCAGCTGTCTGATCCACCACAGCCACCAGTGTTTCTTTGGCGAGGAGAGATCTCAACCCAGACCTTTATTTTTATCAATCAAACCCACAATGACTGGAAGTGATATCTTCACAGTTTTATCATAACAGAAGAAATAAGGGGATTGTAGCATTTTCAAAAGACCATTTTTCAGTACCAAAAGCAACCTGGTATGAGCCCATAATTGAACTTCTAATCTGTTTTTACTATTACAATGCTTAGGTACTACGTACTACTTTTTGTTGATAGAAATCTATGCATGATGAAAGGCTATACATAAAGTCACAAACAGAATGAGCAAAGAAGCAAATGTAGTCATCTCTATTTACTAAAAAAATGAGAAAAGAGATGCTTTTTCAAGAGAGAGGAAATACTTAAATGCAAGGTATAGATATTTCAACTATACATTTGTCATATTGCTTTCCAATAGGGACTAAATGAAGGTGAAGCTCAACATTTTCTAATATTGTTTTCGCAACTTGTAGATTTAGTCAACAAACATCTTATTGTTTAGTAATTCAATCTCGTACATTTCCTCAAGTTGGTTTCCCAAAAAAATCAGCTTCTGTTTACGAGTACTCCCAATATCATACAGTAGTAGCTTATGTCGTTATCTTACAAGCATGCTCATGTTTGATATGCTCCTTTTTCTCGCCCAATTTGACGAGTGAAAATGTTCTATGCCTATCAAAAAACCAAAAAAAACTAATATCCCTAGGTCTATATCCAAATGTTCTTGTTGCTTCTAAATGAACTCAAAAGGAAAATAAAATGGAAAAGCAATCATCAGACTATAAACAATTTGAAACAGTACTTGCAAGAGGAGGGCCTGAAGCCTTCTCGATATCTAGAGAGAGAAGCAAAACTATAAATTCTTCATCAATCTAACCCTCCTGAAGGAGATAGGTGTCACGCTTAAGTTACAGCAAGCTCATTCACATATACATTGCATACTAAGAAAGAAAGTAATTATTAACTATTTACTCGAGCTAGTTAGCACACAATTCGAACCTCACGTTGAAGAAGCAGCCCTAATTGCTTTCTGCAACTCACTCTCAACATCACTAGCCCGATTCCCATCCGAAGCATTTTTCTTCACGTCTTTCTTCGCATTATCTCCCCCACTTTTCCTCCTATTCCTCCACTCCTCAAATCCCCCTGAATTCGAATTCTCAACCACCTGCACACCTACAAACTCTCTCTCACCAGCACCATGCCTAACCGCATTCCCCATCGTCATTTCCTCAAACCTATGTTTCATCTCTCTATTCTCTCTCTGCAGCATCTCCATCTCCTTTTTCATCCAAAAACACATACCTTTCAACAGCTCAGTTTCGCCTACATTCTCATCCTTCTTCTCCTTCACCTTCTTAACTTCATCAACTCTCTTAATCCCAATCTTATTCACACTTAAAAACGGCATCCTATTCCCCAAATCCTTAGGGAAATTCACACCCCAACGACAATCCATAGTCACACTTTTCGTCAAAGGCATTTCTGTTTTAGCCATCACAGCAATCCCCTTAAAGACAGAATCTTTAGCATAATCCTCCACTGAGAATTCCTTAAAATTAGATGGCCTCTCCAAAGGAACAAACCCAAAGGAATTCCCCTCTCCATTCAGCTTACCCACAGAAGTAGAATTACAACCCGGATCGGAAGTAGTGCTTTTACGAAGTGAAAAAGAACCCAATTGGGGTTTGAAAAGAAGGGTAAAAGTGGGATTTTGATTAGGTTGAAGAGGGGAAAAGGAAAAGTTAGCAGAAATGACTAAAGGTGAGTTCTTGGGAGACCCAAAAACCCCAATTCCAGATTTGAGGGTGAGAGTTAAAGGAGGGGTAGTGGTGGTTGCGGTGGGGGAGGCAGTGGAGTAAGAGAGTTTAAGGGTGGGGCCAGAAGAGAGATTGGTGGCAAGAGCAAGGGAGAGATCAGAAGGGTGGTGGGTGGTAGTGGAGAAGCAAGAAAGGAAAGGAAGGTTGAAAATGGAAATGGGGATTTTGGCACGGAGGAGAAGAGGGTGAGTTTGTGGTTGTTTTTGGTGGTTTTGGGGTTGAGATTGGTCTTGCAGTTTCAGTGAGAGCTTCATCTTTTTTCTCTTTTCGTTTTCTGGGGGCACTTTGCTTACCAAGATTGTGAAGTAGAGAAGCTATAGGAAAACGCCATGTTTGTTCATTTGTCAAGTTGATGCTGATTGGCTTTAACTATTGGGCCTAAAACTAAATTTTGGAGTCCCGACCCACTCAAGTTGATGCTGACCTAAATAGTCACCCAACCACAAAACCAAAATAAGGGATGAATAACGTAATTAATCTTGGGAAAATTACCCTAAATGCCTATTCAGATAAATTTAATTATCCGTTAATACCCATTCCAATTTGTATTATCAGTGTACCTATGCAATCTAAAGTATTTACCCCAACTACCTATTTTCAAAATCCTTCCTTTCTAATCACGTAAAACTCCATTAATTGCCCCAATATATTTTCTCTTTTATTGTCTTCTCAAATATAAATAAAAGTTTTTCTTCTATCTTTCTCATTTCATAATAGGATGTGCGTGTCCATTAAATATTTTTAATTAATTTATTCTCCATTTCAAAATGATATATATATTATTATAACATATCTAAATTTTAGTATAATCGATGACGCACAAAATTGAGTTAATTAGACTATGTGACGGCTAATATTATTTAAGTTTAATAATTAAATTTAAAAAATCTATTTTAAATTCTTTACGTACAGTTGTATACTATGTTGGTATATTCATACACTAAACTAACATATATGTTAGTTCGAATTTGATTGTATTAGCTACATTTAATTGGTATATTATTTGATTTTCTTTAGTAATAGTAGAATAGTACAATACCTTGAATATTTTAATTTCCTTTATGCATATGTATTATGTAATCATTTTAATTTTTTCTTTATGCATTTGTTTTATATAATAGTTGTCACACCTCCTTTTGGCGCGCTTACCCCGAAGGATAATGCATAAGGGAGTTTTTCCAATTTAAGTGACAATATTCGAAATGAGATTATTTATTTATTTCAGAGTCGCCACTCGGAATAAATTATGGTGTCCCAAGTCACCGATTTATTTAAATCCCAAATCGAGGAAATTTTCGACTTTCCAAATAAAGTCTGCGAACCAGAAATTCTAAGTAAGGAATTCTGTTGACCCGAGGGAAGGTGTTAGGCACCCCGGATCCCGTGGTTCTAGCACGGTCGCTTAAATTATTGTAATGGCTAAATATCTGATTTTAAAACATGTTCAATACTATAATGCAATTTTAAATCATTTACCGCATTTGATTATTTTTTTAAGAAAAAGTGAACATTCTTATTGAGGGGCCCCGCGATTTTATTTTCTATTTAGCAAGGCTCGTAACATTTTTTATTTAAAAGGATAATCCTAAAGTGACTACATTTTTTTATTTAATTTATCTTTACAAGAAAAGAAAAAGTCCTAATTAATTACATGCATAAAAGGCTACTCTATATTAGTACAAAAGGTGTTCCCTCACAAGCCGACTAAATGACCAATTTATTCTTCAAATTATAGAGCTAACTACAATTTGACAAAACTAATAAAACGAGAAAAATAACAATAAATATTAATCAACAACTTGCTTTTCTATTTCATTTCAAAACTTCAACTTCCAATTCGAGCTTACATCAACACATGGTTTTTAGAATGTGTACCTGGTTTTGAAAGGAATGGAAGATGGAAAATCAACAGGGCGGTGAAAATACAGCAACAACAACAGTAACAACCAGCAGTAGCTTCAACACCTCAATCCCGAAAATTCCAGCAATACGGAGAGAAAACAAAAACCAGTAAAAAATAGAAAAGAAAAATATATTCCAGATTTTCTCTTTGTTTTGTCTTTCTAGCTTTGGACTCTTTTCAATTCTCAAAAGAAACTCTCAAAAATTGAATTTTTTGCTGTGTATACTTCTGTGTCCAGAATGTATATCGAGTGTATACCACAGCAGAGAATTTTTTTATTTTTTCTTCTCTTCCTATTTTTCCTCTCTTTTTTCTCTCCCCCCTTTCTCTCTAATCTTCTCTTCTATTTATAGGCAAGAATTTTGAAAATTTTCAGATCTTTTTATTAAAAAGAATATATTTTTTAATTTAAAGAAAACCCACTAATCCATGTTTTTCTCTCCATGTTTTCCTCTCCATGTTTTCTTCCTTTATTTCCTTGCCCCCACTACTTTATGTTATGTGATTATGATTATTTTTTGGCTAAAAATCTGAAATTTTCATTTTGGGCCAAGGGGTTTTGGGTTGGGTAAGGGTGCTTAGGATTGGGCTTGTAACTTAATTTTCAAGATGGCCCAATCCAAATTTTTTTTATTTTGTTCTTCTCCATTATTCAACATCCTAATTAATAAAGCCCAAAAATACTAAGATTAATTTATAAAAACTAAAAATTATCTTGAAATACTAATTAACTCATAATAATAATTATCACACAAAATTAAACATTCATAAAAATAAAATTGCACGATTTGGACATTAAATGTTTAAAAAATACAAAAATTTATATTTTTTATGACTTTTCATTTTTGTAAAATAAACTTAATTGTAAACTTGAATTTTATATACATATGCAACATATTTTTTGTATATTTTATTTATTTAAACAAGCAAATATGCACGGATAAAAATGCAAATAATAAGAAAAATAACACAAAAATCACAAAAATCACGCACAACACAATACTATTTTATTTTTATTTTTTTTTTGAATTGTTTGGGAGTAATTCTCACGTAGGGCAAAAATCACGTGCTCACAGCTGCCCCTCTTTGCGCGGAAATATGAAGAGTTTTCGTGCAAAGATAATGAGCAAATACGAGCGATTTTTGCCCGTTTTGAGCACTCCGTGTGAAGCATTTTGAAAAGATCTTGACCGAGCCTTTGCTTCGGGAGGCCTCCTACATATCCTGGGCTAAACAGGAATCAGGTCAATGTAGTTCGGGAAGTTTTGGTAGCTGGGACTACCTTGAACTGACACTTTGCTGTTATTGTTGCTATCGTTGTTGCAGTTGCTGCTTACTGCTCACTGACCTCCTTATTACACCAAAAGGAGAAATTAAAGCTGAACTAGCTATGCTATCAAAACTATGTGTTACAAGATTCCTATCTATGATTCTCTTGAAAACTTGATCTTGAATCTTAGCTGATTTGCTGTAGACCTCGATCTGAATCTTGATGCTCAACAAACTGTACGTTCTTGTTTATTTTCTGTAACATTGAGTGAAACATCGTCGGCGGAGCTTGTTACTTCAATCATCTTCTGAGCAATCCGTGCCTTTGTTTACTCCAACATTTGAACTCTTTCTTTTGGTTCTTTTCTTCTTTTCTTCACTCTGGATTGATGTTCCATTTGTAGGTCATCTCGATCCTTGCATCCCGAGATCAAACCTATTTAGACAACAAAACAAACAAACGAACGAAATTTTTCTGCCCCAGTTTTGCTAGGAAAATTTCGTGAGTTAGTTGTGACACAGAGAGCGATTAAAAGACTCTTTGGTATTGGGTAAGAAAATCACAATTTCACAAATAAACGTTCCACGGCTTTCTGGCCGGGATTTTGAAGAAGAGCTTCACGGCTTTCTGGCCGGAATTCAAACAATGTCTAACGGTTTTTTGGCCGCTAGACCCTCGGTTTTTGGCCGGGGTTAAAAGTAAATGGCTCTGCAGTTTTCTGACTGGGGAGATCCTCGGTTTTTGACCGGGGATAAAAGTTTTACGGCTTTCTGGCCGGAATTCAAACAATATCTAACGGTTTTTTGGCCGTCAGATCCTCGGTTTTTTGGCCGGGGTAAAAGTAAATGGCTCCGCAGTTTTCTGACTGGGGAGATCCTCGGTTTTCTGACCGGGATAAAAGTTTCACGGCTTTCTGGCCGGAATTCAAACAATATCTAACGGTTTTTGGCCGTCAAATCCTCGGTTTTTTGGCCGGGGTAAAAGTAAATGGCTCAGCAGTTTTTTGACTGGGAGATCCTCGGTTTTCTGACCGGGGATAAAAGTTTCACGGCTTTCTGGGCGGAATTCAAACAATATCTAACGGTTTTTGGCCGTCGGATCCTCGGTTTTTGGCCGGGGTAAAAGTAAATGGCTCCGCGATTTTTGTTGGGAGATCCTCGGTTTTCGACCGAGGATAAAAGTTTCACGGCTTTCGGCCGAATTCAAACAATATCTAACGAGTTTTTGGCCGTCGGATCCTCGGTTTTTGGCGGGGTAAAAGTAAATGGCTCGCAGTTTTTTGATCGGGAGATCCTCGGTTTTCGACCGGGGATAAAAGTTTCACGGGCTTTCGGCCGGAATTCAAACAATATCTAACGGTTTTTGGCCGTCGGATCCTCGGTTTTTTGGCGGGGTAAAAGTAAATGGCTCCGCAGTTTTTTGATCGGGAGATCCTCGGTTTTCTGACCGGGGATAAAAGTTTCACGGCTTTCTGGCCGGAATTCAAACAATATCTAACGGTTTTTGGCCGTCGGATCCTCGGTTTTTTGGCGGGGTAAAAGTAAATAGCTCGCAGATTTTTTTGATCGGGAAATCCTCGGTTTTCGACCGGGATAAAAGTTTCACGACTTTATCCCGAATTTAAACAATATCTAACGGTTTTTTGGCAGTCGGATCCTCGGTTTTTGGCGGGGTAAAAGTAAATGGCTCGCAGGTTTTTCGACTAGGAGATCCTCGGTTTTCGACCGGGGTAAAAGTTTCACGGCTTTCGGTCGGAATACAAACAATATCTAACGGTTTTTGGCAGTCGGATCCTCGGTTTTTTGGCGGGGTAAAAGTAAATGGTTCCGCAGTTTTCTGGTTGGGAGATCCTCGGTTTTCTGACCAGGGATAAAAGTTTCACGGCTTTTGGCCGGAATTCAAACAATATCTAACGGTTTTTGGCAGTCAGATCCTCGTTTTTTGGCCGGGGTAAAAGTAAAGGTTCCGCAGTTTTCTGACTGGGGAGATCCTCGGTTTTCTGACCGGGATAAAAGTTTCACGGCTTTCGGCCGGAATTCAAACAATATCTAACGGTTTTTGGCCGTCGGATCCTCGGTTTTTTGGTCGGGGTAAAAGTAAATGGCTCCGCAGTTTTTTGACTGGGAGATCCTCGGTTTTCTAACCGGGAATGAAAGTTTCACGGCTTTCTGGCCGGAAAGACCCTCGGTTTTTCTGACCGGGGTCCAAACAGATATTGGACCTGATATGATTTGATTCTCTTTTTTGGAGTTTTCATTTTCTTTTCTTTTATTCTTCCTTTTGGGCCTTCTTTTAGGCTTTCTTTTTAACCATCAACAAATGCATAAGATAAAGCTCTAAAAAGAAACTTCCCTTTTATGTGTTTTCCTTGTTTCCAAAGCCATTTCAATGCTTGAGTGCTTCACTTCTTTAAGTTGTACATTTTTATTGCACAATTAAAAAGACCTGCTTTCAACAAAGAACATTTTATTAGTTGAAAAAGTGGTTGACTTTGTGGCCTTGTTTATCTTCATTACTTGACCCTTGCCCCATTTCCATTGAGAACTTTGCTACCAATTGTCTTTGGGGGTGACTTCTTTTCAACTGACCGGGTTCAAACTCGGAATTCTTTGAGGACTCGCCCGTGTGGGCTCTGTCTTTCTGTCTCGTTCCGTTTTTAAAACCTTAGCCTTTGATTTCCTTTTCCTTCTTAGTGTCCTTTCCTTTGCAAGCGATCGACCATCATGATCAGTCGGGATTGGATCAATACACCACTAAGGCTGGGTATCTTTCTTTGCCTTTTTACCAGACGGAATCCTGTAAAACCGGTCCTATCGCCTTTCTTTGTAATAGTTTCAGAATTAAAATTAAACCGAAAGGGATTCAAAGAATAACTATACAAAAAAAAACAAGGAAATGAGTTTAAAGAGAAGTGTCCCTTTCGGGGAAAAAGAAGGACTTATCTGGGATGCATGCTGACTTCAAATAAACATGACATGCTTCTTGGACTGGACACCTGACCCACATAACTTTTCAACTTCTTATGAACCCATTGATTCGCAATCTCAAAACCAGGGAACCTTGCCAAAATTCTTTTAGTGTAGGGATGTCTTCTTTTTGGTCGGCGACGCCTCCCGCGGGTTTCCGCCAATCGATTCCTCTCATTTCTCTTCTCACTGTCGCCTGATAGTGCTCTTTGCGAGTTTTTACTAAACGGACTCTCTCATTTTTAGCTTCTCCAATCGCCATCGCCTTATGGTGCCCGAATGTTTTCACCGATAAGACTCTCTCATTTTGTTTCTCTCAATTCAAGCCGTGTTAGATTTCTGTCAATGACATTCTTCACTTTCCTTGCCTTTGCCAATTGATCTGAAGGACTTGAACAAGGTTTTTAGGTAAAAAGGAAATTGAATGGAATTACAACTCTGGAACCATCTTGACGGATTTAAAACTGAACCGTCATATCATCTGCCCCAGTTTCAAATTTTTGGGGAAATTGGGATTTTTGTTTTGGTGTGACTGAACCTCAGGAAGAGGTTGCCTACGTATCCTTTCGGAATCAAGTCAGAACGTAGTTCGGGTGGTGATAATTTTTGTTTTTATTTTATTTTATTTTATTTTTCTTTCATATATATATATATATATACATATATATATATATATATATTTTTTTTTCTTTTCTCTCTTTTTTTTCAATTTTTTTTTTAATTTTTTTTATTTATTTCGGGTTCCAAAGAGGGTGAACAAAGAAACATAACCGGCTCAAAGGGTTTTACAAAGGATTTATAGTGTTTGGGGTAGCAAGAAAGAAAGCCTTCGTCATCTCAATTATACAAAAGCCAACGTCGCAGGAGGTCCTGACATAGTACCTTTATACTGTATCTGTATTGACTGTCGTTTCAAGATCATTCCCTTCAATGTCTTCCAGATACAGTGTCCCTCTCAGTGATATTTTCCGGATGATGTATGAATCCTTCCAATTAGGAGCGAAATTTTCTTTTTGTTTCTTGGTAATGAGGAGGAATGCGCCTTCCAATTAGGAGCGGAATTTTCTTTTTGTTTCTTGGTAATGAGGAGGAATGCGCCTTAACGTCGGTTGTTCTATTTCGAGATTTCTGGGCCGCATTTTCTTGTTGCAAGTATGGGCCTTTCTTTGTTGGGACAACTACTCGGGTATTCCTTGAGTACAACACAACCATTTTTGTATGTGAACCAATTTCCTTCAGTTATTCCAATTCATTGTTTCATTTCCTCAAAGATAAACTTTTGTGCATTTCAACTCTCGATTCATTATTCTGAAGTCCGACAGCGTTTTAGGATCTAGGCATGAAGTCCGCAAGCATGTCATGTTATTTAAAGCTGCATGATTTGAACTAAAGAAAAGAGAAAAAAGAAAACTAAAACAAATCTGAAAGAAATAATAAAAAAAATAACAAAAGAAAAGAAAACGGACGATGAGATATTAATTTCATTACTTGAAATCGAAAAGATAAACAAGGTTCACATTTGAAAATTTAAAGACAAAAACTAAAAGAAACATCCAATTTACACCCTGAAATACTCTGGATGCAAAAAAATATGGCAGGACAAGTTTACTGGGCTTCCGCCTGATCGGGAATGACCTAGCCTTTCAGTTTGGGAGTTTAGTGTCCGATCCCATCTCAATGGTGATAGTCCCTTTTCCTGGCTCGACCATGTGAGTATCGCGGAGCTTTGCCTCATGTTTTCCTCCATTCTCTTCAGTCATGGAATCCTCATTATCTTTCTCTTGACGGTCCTTAAGCTTTTGCGGTACGCGTCCAATAAACACTGGCTCATTCAGCTGTGGTGTCTTAATCGCCCCCCATGCCACATAGGCTTGCTTAGGTGCACCAATTTCCTTTTCTGGTTCTAACTCAGTGATTTTACTCTTCTTTTCCCCTTTCTCTTGTTTCGGGGCCGCCTTGGGCTTCCTTTCCACATCAGCAATAGCAATTATGGCCTTAAGCGCTGGATCGAATTCTTCGTCTTCACAAATCATCCCGGTTAAAACGGGAACGGTTGGCAAAGGGATTTCTGAAGACATGTTGGCACTTCTTTTCGACCTTGTGAAATAAGGATGTGTACTTTCTTTTGATTTAGCAACGGGCTGCTGAACTTTTCTTTTGGACCTCGTGAAGTATGAATGTGAAGCCAGAGTACCACAAAATCAACCACTATTTTCTAAAACCCGGAGTTTGGCAAACAAACGATTAGTCTGAAACAACATAACAGATAAGTAATCTCACGTTGGGTGTGATGCACTTATATAGTTGATCGTGTTGCTACTTGTATTCGATTGTAATGCGTTACTCCGGCTTATACTTTCCTTTGCTTGCATCTTCTTCCTCTCTTTATCAATTTTCTCTTTCTTTTTTTTTCTCTTTTTTTTCATTTTTTTCGAATCTTATGTGGATTGCCTACGTATCATGTCCCCGCATGAATCAGACCGGGCGTAGTTCGGAAAACCAGGAATTGAGTAAATCAACTAATTCTTGAAAGAAATGCTTTAAAAGAAAAAAGGAAAATATATTCATATTTTTGCTTTTTTTTTTTTTGCTTTTTGATAGAAAGACTTCTAAAAATAAAAATTTATTTGCTTTGGAGTAAAATTCATATTTTTAAATTTTGATTTTTATTGATTTTTCTTTTTTATTTCATGAAAAACAGTAGAAAGAACGAAACCATTTTTTTTTGGGTTTTTTTTTTTGGGTTTTTTTTTGAACTACTTTTACCCTTTTTTTTGAATTTTATAAAAAAAAAGATTATAAATGAAGGAACTAAACGAGAATATTTTTTTTTTATATATATTTTTTTAAATTGGGGTCGGAACCAATGAGGTTTTCCTACGTATCTCACATCCGGTGAGAATCAGACCCGCGTAGTTCGGTCATAAAAGAACTAAATCATTTTAAGAAAAGAAAACAACCTATTTTTAAACACCATTTCTAAAACAAAGAAATCATTTTTGCATTTTGTTTTTTTCTCAAAATCATTTTCAAAGAAACTAAACTATTTTCGTAAAATTAAGAAAATTTATTTGGAATTTTTTTTTTTTTTTTGCATTTTTTTTTTAAAATTTATTTTTTAAAGAACTAACTATTTTCGTAAAATTAAGAAAATTTATTTGGAATTTTTTTTGCATTTTTTCAGAATTTATTTTCAAAGAACTAACTATTTTTCATAAAACTATTTTGACTATATACCCTGATGTTTTCCACTTCTTCCTCTCTTTTAACAAATCGGTCGGCATGTAAGATCGAAACAAATAAATGCACACAGAAAGATGCAACAAGTTGGTCTTTTTGTTTCAGGTACACCTGTCCTAGACAGGCCCAACCCTTGTGTTGAGCCTCCTAAGTCAAATATGCACATGATGCAAATAAACGTTCCTATCGGGGATCCGGCATAAGGTTTTGTTATTCTAAGTCATCATCCTGTTGGAAAAGTGTCTAGACCGGCTTTAACTCGAGCGGACAACTCGAGCCGAAGAGTGTCGGTGCACCGGTAGCATGACTTTCCCGGCTTAATTGACAAAACTCTCCGCCTAAACATGTGTGACTACAAAATCCTTCACCGGGTGCCAAGCACCACAGCTATCTTGAGAAAAACGGGCTATGTCCAGCAAATGCCCGGTATTGTATTTCAAAAGACTCAGAAGAGAAAAATGGGTATCGGCACAATTTATATATAGTTCACGAAATATCAAAGCGGTAAAGCAACATTTAGCATATCAAATGTAAACATGTAATAAAATCAGATAATAAATAAGCCAAATAAAATAATTAATCAAAGCTCGAATTCTTAAACCCTGAACTAGTAGTTCTGGGTTTGTTTCCCCAGCAGAGTCGCCAGAGCTGTCACACCTCCTTTTGGCGCGCTTACCCCGAGGGATAATGCATAAGGGAGTTTTTCCAATTTAAGTGACAATATTCGAAATGAGATTATTTATTTATTTCAGAGTCGCCACTTGGAATAAATTATGGTGTCCCAAGTCACCGATTTATTTAAATCCCAAATCGAGGAAATTTTCGACTTTCCAAATAAAGTCTGCGAACCAGAAATTCTAAGTAAGGAATTCTGTTGACCCGAGGGAAGGTGTTAGGCACCCCCGGATCCCGTGGTTCTAGCACGGTCGCTTAAATTATTGTAATGGCTAAATATCTGATTTTTAAAACATGTTCAATACTATAATGTAATTTTAAATCATTTACCGCATTTGATTATTTTTTTAAGAAAAAGTGAACATTCTTATTGAGGGGCCCCGCGATTTTATTTTCTATTTAGCAAGGCTCGTAACATTTTTTATTTAAAAGGATAATCCTAAAGTGACTACATTTTTTTATTTAATTTATCTTTACAAGAAAAGAAAAAGTCCTAATTAATTACATGCATAAAAGGCTACTCTATATTAGTACAAAAGGTGTTCCCTCACAAGCCGACTAAATGACCAATTTATTCTTCAAATTATAGAGCTAACTACAATTTGACAAAACTAATAAAACGAGAAAAATAACAATAAATATTAATCAACAACTTGCTTTTCTATTTCATTTCAAAACTTCAACTTCCAATTCGAGCTTACATCAACACATGGTTTTTAGAATGTGTACCTGGTTTTGAAAGGAATGGAAGATGGAAAATCAACAGGGCGGTAAAAATACAGCAACAACAACAGTAACAACCAGCAGTAGCTTCAACACCTCAATCCCGAAAATTCCAGCAATACGGAGAGAAAACAAAAACCAGTAAAAAATAGAAAAGAAAAATATATTCCAGATTTTCTCTTTGTTTTGTCTTTCTAGCTTTGGACTCTTTTCAATTCTCAAAAGAAACTCTCAAAAATTGAATTTTTTGCTGTGTATACTTCTGTGTCCAGAATGTATATCGAGTGTATACCACAGCAGAGAATTTTTTTATTTTTTCTTCTCTTCCTATTTTTCCTCTCTTTTTTCTCTCCCCCCTTTCTCTCTAATCTTCTCTTCTATTTATAGGCAAGAATTTTGAAAATTTTCAGATCTTTTTATTAAAAAGAATATATTTTTTAATTTAAAGAAAACCCACTAATCCATGTTTTTCTCTCCATGTTTTCCTCTCCATGTTTTCTTCCTTTATTTCCTTGCCCCCACTACTTTATGTTATGTGATTATGATTATTTTTTGGCTAAAAATCTGAAATTTTCATTTTGGGCCAAGGGGTTTTGGGTTGGGTAAGGGTGCTTAGAATTGGGCTTGTAACTTAATTTTCAAGATGGCCCAATCCAAATTTGTTTCTATTTTGTTCTTCTCCATTATTCAACATCCTAATTAATAAAGCCCAAAAATACTAAGATTAATTTATAAAAACTAAAAATTATCTTGAAATACTAATTAACTCATAATAATAATTATCACACAAAATTAAACATTCATAAAAATAAAATTGCACGATTTGGACATTAAATGTTTAAAAAATACAAAAATTTATATTTTTTATGACTTTTCATTTTTGTAAAATAAACTTAATTGTAAACTTGAATTTTATATACATATGCAACATATTTTTTGTATATTTTATTTATTTAAACAAGCAAATATGCACAGATAAAAATGCAAATAATAAGAAAAATAACACAAAAATCACAAAAATCACGCACAACACAATACTATTTTATTTTTATTTTTTTTTTGAATTGTTTGGGAGTAATTCTCACGTAGGGCAAAAATCACGTGCTCACAATAGTATTATAGTACAATATCTTGAAATATATTATTATATTAATATGTGTACACTATATTTTGATTTTCTCCTTATGCATGTGTATTATGTAATTGTCACGACCCCAATCCCGGTCGTGATGGCGCCCAACACAACTGCTAGGCAAGCCCGACCATTTACACTCTCATCCCGAGCGTGAAGCTCAAATCAATTACTTGAATATTAATATCAACAATAAAACTAAACTGAATAACCACCCCAGAGATCTAGGGTCACGAGTCTGGAGCCTCTAAACAAGATCGGATAATAACATCTAGACCAAATACTAAAGTCTGAATAATTTATATACAAAGGAAAAATAGAATAAGAAGAGAAGCCAGGTTCTGCGAACGCCAGCAGCTACCTCAGCAACTCGGATAGATACTAATAAAAGCTGGAGTGCTTGTCTATCCCTCATGTGTACCTGAATCTGCACACAAAGGTGCAGGGAGTAGGGGTGAGTACTAAGTATTCAGTGAGTAATAAATAGATAAAAGCAGCTGAAAGAAGGAAATCCACAGAATACCACAGTATGAAGCTAACTACAGTCCGAATCTCCTACGACCTAGCATCAACAGTACAATACAGCTACCACAAAGTAATTTAACAAATAAAGATGCAATGCAATGCACATAACCGCTACGGCGTGTAGCCCGATCCATTTAACGTCGACGGCGCTCAGTGTGGGTGTGTACAGACTCCGGAGGGGCTCCTACAGCCCAAGCGCAATACTGCTGCGGCGTGCAGCCCGATCCTCATATCAACCACTGCGGCGTGCAGCCCGATCCTCATATAAACCACTGCGGCGTGCAGCCCGATCCTCATATAAATCGCTGCGGCGTTCAGCCCGATCCATCCTCAGTCCACATAAATCAGATAAGTCACAAAAATAGTTCATTTTTCTTAATTCCAGTTCCCAGTTCATAATTTATGAAAAGTACTTTAACTTTTAGAGAAAATGCATAAAGACCCCATTCAACTTGTTCTGAAAAGTCATTTACACATTTAAACTTTACGGGTGTCCTAACACCCCACTATTGTTTGAAGAACTGTATTTATTTACTCCCTCCTAAGACTTGGCCCAACTATATTAATTTGTGTGGAAAACACGCGCTTCATAACCAGCTCAAAAACTCCAGTACTAACCGTCAATGTATAAATGGCATATCTCCTCATATTATCCCAAAATTCCTCCATTAATTGACCTTCTGGACCCAAAGCCAATGCCTTATTGTAACTGGTTATGCCTTTTAATGTGCTCTTCCACCAAATCAGGAGAGGAAGAATGATACTTCAATTAGTTATTTGTGAGGATTTTCAATTTTATGCAAAACAGCGTGCCCTGTTTTGCAGGGAGAACAGAACCTTCCATTCTCTCTCTCTCTCTCATCGATTGCAGTGATTCTCTTCTCTTCAATTTTAATTTCAGTGCTATTTATTTCTATTTTCCTCGAATTCTCAAATTCTTAAATTTTCAATCCCTCGATTTGGTTGCGTAATCTTGGAATCTCTACCCAATCCCATTATACCATCCACCTCAATCACTTGAGAATGTTCTTCTAATCTCTTCTTCCCACATAAAAATACTCATTTGATTGAATTATATTCTTTAGCCTACCTCTTCGGTGCTGAGTATTCTTTTGCCTTCTCCAAATCAGTTTCAATAATGGGTTGTGCAACTTCAAAACCAAAAGTATGCCACAAGTGCCGGGCCCCATGTACGCCGGTGCGCCGGAGTTACTCAATGCACGACGATAGCTACCATCATTTTGAGGTTTATTAAGAGGTGAATTGTGCTTGAGTTGGATGAGTAATGGAAGATTAGAGCGATGGAAATGGAGTTAGAAGTCTCATTTTCTCTTTTTGTAAGATAGAGCAATGAAAGGTTGAAGAACAAATTAGGGTTCTCCAATTGGGTTTGATAAAATATTGGGGAAGAATGGATTTTATAGATGGTAGGGGGTTATATTGAAGTTAAACATTTAATTTTTATTTTTTTTTGGTGTTTTCAGCGATTAAAATAGAGCAAAGACGCGCTCAATTGCGTTGTCAAACACGCGCTGCTGGCCAGGCCTTAGGAGGGAGTAAATAAATACAGTTCTTCAAACAATAGTGGGTTATTAGGACACCCGTAAAGTTTAGGTGTGTAAATGACTTTTCAGGACAAGTTGAATGGGGTCTTTATGCATTTTCTCTAACTTTTATTTAATTTGCAAAAACCGGTGACTTAACATTTCAATAGTGTGATTTCAAATTCCAGGACCGAGATCAATGATTAAGCAAGTATAGCTATCACATAAATACTATCCCCTAGGGATACTACAGGTCGGCACAAGGCCCCAAACAAGGCTTACAACCCACAAATATGTCAAACACAGCTTATTTCCATCACTAATAGCATATTTTCCGTATTCGGGATGGACCAAGTCTCAATCCCCAGTCACAATCAGTCTCGCACCTGCCACGGGGTGCGAGCCACGCCCTACTAGCGTCACAATGTGCTAAGCCGGGGTTTCGAACCCTCAAGCTACCATATACACAAACTACTCACCTCTAGCCGGCCGTAGACTCGTCCGCGATACCTTTTCCCTTCAAATTTGCCGCCTCGTGCGTAGAATCTAGTCAAACACAACAATTATATCAAATACGGGTCAAAGAAACATAACCCAATTCAATTTATACGAAATACGCAATAATACACCAAGTTGGTAAAACCCGGACCCCGGACCCGCTTCTTGAAAAACTCCGAAATTCATACCAACATATTCTTCGTCTCTCCACGAGTCCGTGCATATAAAATTTATCAAAATCGGAGTTCGAATGGCCTTTCAAAACCCAAAAATTTGTTTTCATGATTTAGGCCCTAGTTCTTCACAAATTCTACCAATTTCAGAAATTTTGGTGTTTATTCTAGCATAAAATCATGTTTTTGAGTCAAGAAACTTACCTCCAGCGATTACCCATTGATTTCTCTCTTAAAAATCACCTCAGAAGCTTCTTCCCGTTCCAAAATTGGAAGAAAACTCGACCTGCTCGTTCTACGTATACTGTTCACGCATTTAACTGCTCGCAATGGATTCCTTGTGAAATTCTAATGAATTTAGGCTTTTGAATCACTCAATTTGACCTTATAATGAAGGCGATATGTAGGTTTTAAGATTTGCAAATAGTGCAGGTTTTTAATACGCCGTCAGGGTCAGTTTCGTCATTAACCTAAAAATCTGGGCAACCTTAGTAAAATAGCCATAAAATCCTCATACGATGTCCAAAATCGATGATTCTTTTTGCTACGGGTCCGTAATTATGATACGGATCTGATTCTTCATTCAAAACAGTAATCGGAGCTCATTTGTTCAATATAATATCATTTATGCTTGAAAAAAACGATGTCGAAGCATAAGAAAAACGAGCATAACGCAACCCAAACCTATCTGAAACTCATCCGAGCTCCTCGGGACTGTATACGAACATACTAACATGCCACATATGATCATGTAAACTTAGTTTCACTCTCAAAACACCAAAACTAATATCAAAACACCAAATTTACATCGGATTCAAGCCTAAGTTCTTCCAAAACTTCCGAAACTTGCATTTGATCTAAAACTCGACCTAAACACCTCCGAATGATCTAAAATTTTACACACATATCCAAAATCACCTAACGGAGCTACTGCAACTATCGAATTCCATTCCGACTCCCGGATCAAAATCTCACTTACCGTTCGGATTTCATCAAAATTCGACCTTAGCCAATTCAAGCCTAAAACTTCACCGGACCTCCGAATTCGATTCCGATTGCTCTCCTAAGCCATAAATGATCCTCCGAAACTAGTCGAATCATCATAATTCAATTCCGAGCTGCCAATGTCATCGGTCAACATTCAGTTGACTTTTCCAACCTATTCTTCTCAAAAAGGTATTTATGGCCTTATTTCTATCTAAATTCCCTCCGATTTGCTTCTAACTTTCCAAACACGTAGCATATTGAAGTATTAAATGGAGAAAATAGGGTGATAACTCCCGTAACGATGGGCTGGATCGTTACATTCTCCCCAACTTAAACAAACGCTCGTCCTCGAGCGTACCTAGAGTTGTACTAGAAGCAACCCAATACCTGACTGACCTTACCAAGCATATATGCGGGGTGATACCACGTCACCCTATCCATCATAAGTATGATAACACAATATAGCTGAACTTTCATAGTCCATCTGAAACATAGACCACATTGCACCTCCGAAATCATATACCAAATCTGAATCCCACGTCTATATTCAGAATACACTCGAACCAACTATAATAGCCCATACTCGCCACTCCGGGTGAGATCTTATGGTGTACCAAACAACTCAATCACTCGAGATGATGCCCTCTAATCACAACAATTTCCCACGATAACCAAATATTACCGAAAAACCTTTCTCGTTAGCTAAAGTCTTATTCTAACACCTTCATGTATGTTGCCCAAGGCAACCGAACACACGATATATCGAATCCATCTCTCAGGTCATCCATTCATGAATCCATTTCTCTTTTTGACCGACATTACAATATATTTCGGAGCCAAACCTCGATGTATTCCTTTCTAACCAGCTGAAATCATATATGCCCACACTCATTAATGGCTCCAACGATCATTTCGATTATGACACACCGCACTGGTGATATGACACCTCAACACCGGCCTAAGCCATAATGAGCACAACACAGGCTCCAATAAGAAACACTTGAACATACTCAAATCATGACAACTACCTCAAACAAGGAGCTGTAATTCAAATTCCTCAATACTGTCACAACACATAACTGAGATCTTGTCTCACATCATAGAATTAGAGTACTTGAATCCTCCTCGAAAGGTCATAACTTCACGTGGCCTTGCCACGGCTCATGATTCCATCCAAACACTATTACTCCTGAAGCACCTCAAGTCACCATGCTCAAAACAGTCAGCCACGCACAGATTTAGGTCTAAACTCAAGCAATCAATCTCACCCACGGTGAAACAATTAATATACGCCATCAAATCTTGTAAGGACACAACCGATGCGCCAGTCGCCGAGCGACACCCAACACTGACTTTCCTTAGAGACTAGGAAGTATAGTACGCAAGGTAACCTATAGAAAAAAAAACTATGCTCCATATTACACGGTTGCGGCGTGCAACTTGCTCAAAATGACATACCCGTGGTGGCGTGCCACCCGATCCAGATACCATACCTGTGGCGGCGTGCCACCCGATCCAAATAACCCGTGGCGGCGTGCCACCCGATCCACGCAAAACTCTCGCAAAAAAAAAAAATGCACACCGAGTCAGATTTCTCATTACAACAAACATATATAGCCTCAAGCTCGGCCGCAAGATATGCATCCGACAAAGTCTCCCCAATACCGAAACTGGATCAATAGTAGAAACTTTTGCACTGATATCCGCCACGAAGGCCCCACTGACAAAGCAATACCTACCCGCCGTCCGCTGGTCCTGGGTACAACTACCCTGTTGGAGCATACTCCGATGCACTCTGTTAAGCAATTTGTGCCATTTCCGACATAGTCCATATCACATTAGTCTATACGACCTGACTTATGACAACCAGTCCGAAATAGAGTATCATAACCCCAAATTCATCATATCAAACTAAGAGAGAGCCACTAGGGCTTCCAATTTCCAATAATCGCTAAACGATGCCGATACCCCGATATACAACCAGTGCATAGGCGGATTACGGGAACTTCTAGTCTCCATTACCTATATAACACATAATTCACTATGCCTGATCCCACATTCCACTGTACGAATACTTAACACACATCAATCATCCATTCATACCACGAAAATCATTCAAAAATTTCCCTATGCCATCAACAACTCAATCATCATAGTCGATCCAACAAGAGAATACCACCATACCACTAGGTATTATCAGTTTACATTACCTTGTCCTTTTTGACCACATATCCCGCAAACCACTAGAATAGCAGTACCATTGATCGATTCTTAAATCACCTGCAGCTACCCGCACTACCCAATAATTTTTAATGACTTCCCATATATTATGAACTGATCTCAAGACCTTGAACATGCCATTATCAACTTCCCATAACACATCGCATATACCATACCACACTAAGATAACATGGAAAATTTCCATCCCTCTCCTACGCCGCATACATCGACGCACTCAACTAGTCGAGGACCTTCATGATCCCATATAGAAGAAAAGTCATTACACATTCCATGTTTCGCATACCGACCGAAATATACTCCCTTTCAAACCACGATAGAACACATCACAAACTCTTTCTCCTAATTTATTGCACAAGATGAACTGCCAGGACTGAGTCCCTTTTACCCAAACCTAGCTAAGCAAACTGCCAGCACGCAAGAGCTTTGTTGCACAATACCTGCAAGACTCATTACTTCGAACACATGCCAGGAATTAATCTTATCCTTATTACACCGTTTCGGTTCATTATCAATCTGTCCCATTTAACCAATTTCCTTTCTAATTCATCTTTAATTTAATATTAGCCTTTACTGTAGCACCACAATACCTCAACTCAGGTTACCACACGAGACTCATACATAAGACTACACGGTCTCGGGCTCACAGGCTGCTGAATACTCACTCAATGTTTCCCAGAAGTACCACATTCTACAATGCTTTATTTTGAAAAACTTCCTGCGATTTGGAATTCGTTATCATTACCTCCCAATACAGATACATAGAATCCCATCATTCACATAACATAACACAAGTCTTGATTTCTTTTAACGAAACCACCGTCTTTAGCCATATACACAATCTTAATACACCTGTCTGTTACAAGCAAAATCTTAAACACCGCAAAACCATTCTCGGGCGTCATTCACCCTTATTCAATTATAATCCAACTGTCTTATTGTACAGAACCACTCGTGCCTTGTTGGAACTCTGACACCGCAGAACATGATTTCATACAGATGCAATTAGCTATCTTTCTTTTCTATACATCGAACATTCTTTACCAACAGCAGTTCAAGTCATCCTAGTATTTCTTCACATCTACGAAGCACCATAACCTTTATATGAATTTTCCCAACAGACTAGAGACAGAACCAACATAGCACACAACAGTGCAATCGGTTAATCAATAACAACCTCCCCAACTTGGCTCGGAGCCATACATCAAAGCACTTTTAGCCACTCATATCATTATTACTCAAATGATGCCACAAGGTTATAGTGAGATTAAACTCAAGTCATTTACAAGCCTTGACAGAGACTCGAATCATCAGAGACCTTAACTCTTCTGCAATTCTTGCATTTATACACACACCACAGTTAAGCCTACTCTCTTTAGGTGACAGAAATCTTTTCTAAGTCCCAAAGTTTTCAAAAATTTCGGCAGAGTTCCCTTTGTAAATTGGCCTATCCACCTGCCAGAGAATCACCAAACCATTCTAACAATACATCCTCAACTCAACAAGACATCACAATGCATTTCAATAACATTAAATCTCAGAGTACTATACGAATCATATTATCACAATTAATACTTGAACATGCGTTGCACCCGCTCGAATCATAACATATATCAAATACCCTTCAATTACACATCAGAATCGACCCACCTACCTTGCCTCAATCTAGTATTTCAGTACAACACCTTCCACCAGGATACACATAGCATAATCACTTTAGTCTTCCTGCGTCTAAACTCGTTCTACTATACATAAGGCACTTTACCTTCCAACTAAGAGATATGATAAATATTCACCACGCCCGTAGCTCGGGGCTACACAACAGATTACAACAAGGATCTAACACCTGACAGCTCGTACACTATTAAGCTGCCATTTCCACAGTTAGGAAAAATACCGATCACACGAAATTTCATAATACCATTTTGTAAAATCAGCACTTTGGTGCTCATGTCATAGACAAAGATCTGGCCTCAAGTCCTCCCCACTGGCCCACCATGAACTCGTAGAGATTATATCTCGCCCCTCGATCAGGAAATCACAAACCCTCAAGGCAATTATATTACCGAGCGCTCGAAGCGTACACAGACGTGTGGAAAGAATTCCAAAAATTATATCTCAAGCTGAATCAAGTACGCACGATAAGAATTCCAAGAAATGTGAAGTGTTTCCTAAAGGTTTGAAGCTTCCCGAGGATAAGTACAGGCGTCCCCGTACCGATCCACAAGACTCTACCAACCGGCTCAAGATTCATGGGGCCTAGTAACCTAGGCTCTGATACCAACATGTCACGACCCCAATCCCGATCGTGATGGCGCCCAACACAACTGCTAGGCAAGCCCGACCATTTACATTCTCATCCCGAGCATGAAGCTCAAATCAATTACCCGAACATTTATGTCAACAATAAAGCATAATTGTATAACAACCCCAAAGATCTAGGGTCACGAGTCTGGAGCCTCTAAACAAGATCGGATAACAACATCTAGACCAAATACTAAAGTCTTAATAATTTATATACAAAGGAAAAATAGAATAAGAAGAGAAGCCAGGTTCTGCGAACGCCAGCAGCTACCTCAGCAACTCGGATAGATATTGATAAAAGGTGGAGTGCTCGTCTATCCCTCATGTGTACCTGAATCCGCACACAAAGGTGCAGGGAGTAGGGGTGAGTACTAAGTACTCAGTGAGTAATAAATATATAAAAGCAGCTGAAAGAAGGAAATCCACAGAATACCACAGTATGAAGCTAACTACAGTCCGAATCTCCTACGAACTAGCATCAACAGTACAATACAGCTACCATAGAATAATTTAACAAATAAAGATGCAATGCAATGCACATAACCGCTACGGCGTGTAGCCCAATCCATTTAACGTCGACGGCGCTCACTGGGGTTGTGTACAGACTCCGGAGGGGCTCCTACAGCCCAAGCGCAATACTGTTGCGGCGTGCAGCCCGATCCTCATATCAATCACTGCGGCGTGCAACCCGATCCTCATATAAACCACTGCGGCGTGCAGCCCGATCCTCATATAAACTGCTGCGGCGTGCAGCCCGATCCATCCTCAGTCCACATAAATCAGATAAGTCACAAAAATAGTTCATTTTTCTTAATTCCAGTTCCTAGTTCATAATTTATGAAAAGTACTTTAACTTTTATTTAATTTGCAAAAACCGGTGACTTAACATTTCAATAGTGTGATTTCAAATTCCAGGACTGAGATCAATGATTAAGCAAGTATAGCTATCACATAAATACTATCCCCTAGGGATACTACAGGTCGGCACAAGGCCCCAAACAAGGCTTACAGCCCACAAATATGTCAAACACAGCGTATTTCCATCACTAATAGCATATTTTCCGTATCCGGGATGGACCAAGTCTCAATCCCCAATCACAATCAGTCCCGCACCTGCCACGAGGTGAGAGCCACGCCCTACTAGCGTCACAATGTGTTAAGCCGGGGTTTCGAACCCTCAGGCTACCATATACACAAACTACTCACCTCTAGCCGGCCGTAGACTCGTCCGCGATACCTTTTCCCTTCAAATTTGCCGCCGCGTGCGTAGAATCTAGTCAAACACAACAATTATATCAAATACGGGTCAAAGAAACATAACCCAATTCAATTAATACGAAATACGCAATAATACACCAAGTTGGTAAAACCCGGATCCCGGGTCCGCTTCTTGAAAAATTCCGAAATTCATACCAACAGATTCCTCGTCTCTCCACGAGTCCGTGCATATAAATTTTATCGAAATCGGAGTTCGAATGGCCTTTCAAAACCCAAAAATTCGTTTTCATGATTTAGGCCCTAGTTCTTCACAAATTCTACCAATTTCAGGAATTTTGGTATTTATTCTAGCATAAAATCATGTTTTTAAGTCAAGAAACTTACCTCCAGCGATTACCCATTGATTTCTCTCTTAAAAATCACCTCAGAAGCTTCTTCCCGTTCCAAAATTGGAAGAAAACTCGACCTGCTCATTCTAGGTATACTTTTCACGCATTTAACTGCGCCCAATGGATTCCGTGTGAAATTCTAATGAATTTAGGCTTTTGAATCACTCAATTTGACCTTATAATGAAGGAGATATGTAGGTTTTAAGATTTGCAAATAGTGCAGGTTTTTAATACGCCGTCAGGGGCAGTTTCGTCATTAACCTGAAAATCTGGGCAATCTTAGTAAAATAGCCATAAAATCCTCATACGATGTCCAAATTCGATGATTCTTTTTGCTACGGGTCCGTAATTACGATACGGATGTAATTCTTCATTCAAAACAGTAATCGGAGCTCATTTGTTCAATATAATATCATTTATGCTTGAAAAAAATGATGTCGAAGCATAAGAAAAACGAGCATAACGCAACCCAAACCTATCTGAAACTCATCCGAGCTCCTCGGGACTGTATACGAACATACTAACATGCCACATATGATCATGTAAACTTAGTTTCACTCTCAAAACACCAAAACTAATATCAAAACACCAAATTTACATCGGATTCAAGCCTAAGTTCTTCCAAAACTTCCGAAACTTGCATTTGATCTAAAACTCGACCTAAACACCTACGAATGATCTAAAATTTTACACGCATATCCCAAATCACCTAACGGAGCTACTGCAACTATCGGAATTCCATTCCGACTCCCGGATCAAAATCTCACTTACCGTTCGGATTTCATCAAAATTCGACCTTAGCCAATTCAAGCCTAAAACTTCACCGGACCTCCGAATTCGATTCCGATTGCTCTCCTAAGCCATAAATGATCCTATGAAACTAGTCGAATCATCAGAATTCAATTCCGAGCTGCCAAAGTCATCGGTCAACATTCGGTTGACTTTTCCAACCTATTCTTCTCAAAAAGGGATTTATGGCCTTATTTCTATCTAAATTCCCTCCGATTTGCTTCTAACTTTCCAAACACATATAAGTTAGCATATTTAAGTATTAAATGGAGAAAATGGGGTGATAACTCCCGTAACGACGGGCTGGGTCGTTACAGTAATAGTCGTATAGTCATATATAGTTGCCTGGAATTGATTAGTAGAACGGTATACCCTACTGGTATAATTATATGTCATATTGGTATCATATGGTAGATGGAACATTTTGTTTGTTGTTTTAGCTATATTTTTAAATGAGTTATATTCCGAAATAATTTATATGATCATATTTTGCTTTGTTGGATTTTCTTGTACATATGGATATAGATTTTGTATATTATGTATTAGTATTTATAGTTAGATGCAGTTGTTGAACGATCCCGTAAAACTTTATACCCTATTAGTATCGCTATATACTATATTGGTATCACATGTTAGTTGAATCTTTTTTTGGTTATATTAATTATATTTAATTAGTGCACTATTTAAGTTTCTTTTAATAATAGTATCTTGAAATACTTTATTATATTAATATGCTATTTTTTTTTACGATTCTCTTTACGCATGTGTGTTGTGTAATAGTAATATAGTCACGTAGTTACCAAAAATTTACCAGTATAATTGTATACCATGTTGGTATAGTTATATGCCATATTGGTATCATATGGTAGTTTGAATATTTTATTGGTTGTTTTATCTATATTTTTAAGTGATTTCTATTCTAGAATTATTTATATGAACATGATTTGCGGTGCTAAGAATTTTTTGTGCCGATGGACATAGAATATGTTATTATAGTTATAGGTAAATTGTTGTGATAAGTATGTTTTTTCGCTCAAATTTTATATCTCATTAAAAAATTTAGAGTTTTGGACAAAGACTCCTATTTATATATAATTAGCGTGTGTGTGCGCATAATTTTTTATCTGATTATAAAGACTCATGTATATATATAATTTCCTCAAATTTTAAGTGTACGATCTTGCTAATTTGAGTGAGTTTTGCATAGAAAATAAAAATAAAAATAAACATTAATGTACCATAAAGGTAGAAAAAAAAGCACTAATTCCAGAGTAAGGTTTCAAAAAGAACAAAGAAGCGAGAAAAAGTCAAATGCAATTGACGATTTACTTCATGTGCATAGATAACTTTTTACAAAAGATATGGTGAATTCACAATATATACACTTTAATCTCTTTTTATAGTCGTGTTTCTTACATTGAAATATATTACGAACTAATTAGATTATGAAATCATAGTGGGTGCTTAGTGTGTTGGGTTATCATCTTTTAAATCTACAGAAAAAGGAAATGAGAAAAGTAAGATTATAATTATATTTAAAAAAGGCGATAAATAGTTATTATATTAATTATATATATTTAATAAAGGTGACAAATAGTTATTATATTAATTATATTTTTATTATTGCATATGAAAAAAAGAAAAAAAAAGAGCAAAAAAAGTGAATAAAATTAAATCATGCAGAAAAAAAAGAAATAAATTGACAAAAGATATAAATGAAACAAGAAAAGGGAAAAAATGAAAAAAGCCAAAATTGAGCAAGGAATCAGATTATGGTGGAAAAAGAAAATAAAAAATAACATAAAAGGAGAAGCAAAAAAAAGCACAGCATAAGCAAAATGAGGAAAAAAGAAGAGGCAACCACCCGCATACATTGCAATAGGTATGAATAGTAATTAATTTGATAGGTAGAAAAATAAATGGGTAGACAATGATAATTAGTTTGATTTTTTATGGGTAAAGCTATAAAACTCCCATTAATCTTTATATATAACGGTTAAAAAAGTAAATAATAAATCCAGTTTGTTATTGCACAAAGACCTCTTATTTTTCCTATTCCAACAAGTCCAGGTTTGAGTGGGTTAGGTTAGGCATAAGGCTAGCAAACGGGTCGGAGCCGAGCCTGGGCCTAAATGGGCCTCGTGATCGGTCCTAAATCAGCCAAGCCTATGTGGGACGGGCTTAAACGGTCTCGAACTTTGTGGGATATTGGTAGGAACCGGACCGGGACCAAGACCACGAACTAATGGTCCCGGGCTAAATGGGCCGATCCCGGGCCTAAGTGGGCCTGACCTATTTTTTTTAAAAAATATATATATATATATATATATATATATATATATATATATATATATATATATATATATATATATATATATATAAGATAGATACGGACGTCTACGTACCGATCTGCGAAAGCCTACTAAACCGGCTCATGACTCGCGAGTCCTAATAACCTAGAGCTCTGATACCAACTTGTCACGACCCAAAATCCGGTCGTGATGGCGCCCAACAATCAAGCTAGGCCAGCCAAACACACAATTTAATTATAACACAATACCGGTCCCAAATGGACAACCCAAGAAGAATATATGAGTTTAAGAACTCCAATAATAATAGTAAAGAACAAAACACTGACACTCCCAAAGATCCGGAGTCACAAGTCTAGAGCCTCTAACAAAACCCAAAAGGAAATAGAGAGTACGATATAGAAGTACTCAAGTCCGAATAACAAATATACAATAACAACTGGAATGAGAGGAGAAGCTAGGCTCTGCGAACGTAGGCAGCTACCTCAGCAACTCGATGTGACAAGGTAGACGCTGGAGATGTCCGTCTACTGCTCCTGTGTACCTGAGTCTGCACACAAAAGGTGCAGGGAGTAGGGGTGAGTACTAAGTACTCAGTGAGTAACAAATATATACATGTAGCTGACGGTAAGAAATCCACAAAATACCACAAAATGAAGCTACACTACAGTCCGAATCTCCTACGAACTAGCAACAATAATTCCATACAGCTACCACAGAGTAATCCAACAAATACAGATGCAATGCAATGCACATAACTGCTACGGCGTGTAGCCCGATCCCATTTAACGTCGACGGCGCTCACCTGGGGGTGTGTACAGACTCCGGAGGGGCTCCTACAGCCCAAGCGCAATACTGCTGCGGCGTGCAGCCCGATCCTCACATCAACCACTGCGGCGTGCAGCCCGATCCCATACTCAGTCCACAATAAGCAATTAAGTCACAAAACAATTCTTTTTCCTTATTTCCAGTTCTCAATTCATAATTTATGAAAAATACTTTAACTTTATTAAGTTTGTAAAAGCCGGTGACTTAGCATTTCAAAAGTGTGATTTCAATTTCCAGGACTGAGATCAGTGATTTAAGCAATTACAGCTATCACATAAATATTGTCCTCTAAGGACGCTACAGATCGGCACAAGGCCCCAAACAAGGCTTACAGCCCACAAATATAGCAAATACAGTGTATTTCCAACACTAACAACATATTTTTCATTCCTGGGATGGACCAAGTCTCAATCCCCAATCACAATCAACCCCGCACCTGCCACGGTGTGCGAGCCACGCCCTATTAGCGTCACAATGTGCTAAGCCGGGGTTTCGAACCCTCAGGCTACAATATACACAAACTACTCACCTCTAGTCGGTCGTCGAATCGTCCGCGATGCCTTTTCCTTTGAATTTCGTTGCCTCGTGTGTAGAATCTAGTCAAATAACAATAATTATATCAATTACGGGTCAAAGAATCATAACCCACTTCAATTCATATGAAATTCTCAACATTATACCAAGTTGGTAAAACCCGACTTTCGGTACGATTCTCGAAAAATTACGAAAGTCACATATTCGGAACCCTCATCTCAATACGAGTCTAAGCATATTAATTTTACCAAAATCGGACTCCATTTGCTCATTCAAAACCTTGATTTTCTAAAGTTCAAACCTAGGGTTAAATCTTCCATGAATCATCCCAATTCTTCCATTTTCATGATATAATTGCATGATATTATCAATACTAATCATAATATGAGTTCATAGTTGATTACCTGATGATTTCCCTTGATTTCTTCCTCAAAATCGCCCAAAGTCGCCCTTAAGCCGAGACCCCCAAATGTTAAAATGTTTCTGAAATTTTCTAACTTCTGATACACTTAACTTACAGCGATTTCCGCTTCTGCGGAAATATTTCCGCTCCTACGCGTCCGCTTCTGCGGAGATTGGACCGCTTCTGCGGATAGTTCCGCTTCTGCGGCTAGACGTCCGCTTCTGCGGACTCGCCCAAGCGGCTTCCCTTCCGCTTCTGCGAAGGCCGCTTCTGCGGCTCCAAGACCGCTTCCGCGCTTCCGCTTCAGCGGCTCCCCTTCCGCTTCTGCGGTTGCCGCTTCTGCGGCTCCTTTCCGCTTCAGCGCACCCGCTCCTGCGCCCAAAATTCCACAGGAGCGGAAACAACAGAGGCAGCACCATTTACCTGCAATTTCCATGTTTTTCTCCCGATTAACCATCCGAAAACACCCCGAGGCCCCGGGACCTCATTCAAACACACCAACACATCCTAATTCCTTATTCGAACTTGTTCCAATCATAAAAACACCATCCTAAACATAAAAATCATCAATTAACCACGGATTCAAGCCTAAATTTCTTAAAAACTCTCAAAACTAACATTCAACCCAAAACCCGATCAAACGATGTCCGAATGACCTGAAAATTTGCAGACATATCCAAAATCACATAACGAAGCTACAGAAATTGTCGAAATTCCATTCCGACCCCCGGATCAAAATATCACCCACCATCCGGTTTTCGCCAAAATTCAACATTCGCCAATTCAAGCTTAAAACTACACCGGACCTCCGAATTCAATTCCGATTGTTCTCCTAAGTCATAAATGATCCCCCGGAACTAGTCGAATCATCGGAATCCGGTTCAGAGCACTCTAACTCAATAGTCAACTCTTGGTTGACTTTTCATATTCAAGCTTTCTTCAAACATGCTATTTGTTGCATTTTCAATCCAAATCACGTCTAACTCACCCGATTTACTCTAATACTGTTTTAAAAGCATAATATATGTAAATGCAAGGTAACGGGGTGGTAATTCCCGTAACGACGGGCCGGGTCGTTACAATATATATATCAAACGGATTATCATGTTACCAACTTGTCACGATTCGAATTTTCTACCTTCGGAAGTCGTGATGGTGCCTACTAATAGAAGCTAGGCAAGCCAATTATCATGTTACCTCTTTTAGCGAACATCGACAAAATTAACAACAATGATGCATTTAATAATAAAGTGAAAGTCTCAAATAAAATTTACTAAAAGAAATGTGGAAGTTTAACAATCCTCTACCCAAGACTGGTGTCACAATACTCACGAACGTCTAGAGAATACTAAATACAAGGTTTGAATGAAACAGAAAAATGTCTGCTACGGTACAACGATAACAAACTGAATAAAATAGAAAGGACTCCGGGTCTGCGGACGTCAGCAAGGCTACCTCGAATGTCCCTGGACTGGAAACTCGCTCCCAAAATGCTACCTGCTATATATATATATATCAAACGAGTACAGGATCGCTACTGAATGTGCTCAGGAAATAAATTACAAGAACATTAGTCCTGACCATTCATAGTTTTAACAGTATACCCTAACCCACAGTTCTCCTTATGACTTTACAACACCTATCTTAGCTAAAATTAGTCCACCAAGGACCACCGGTTAAGTTACCTTAACCAGGGTTTACTGTTAGAATTGTACGGATTCACTAGTCATGTTTTCATGAAACCTTTTTGTGAAAACAGTTCATCCGGGTTTTAGAAATTCTTCTAAAATTATTTTTCTTGCCGGTGAACCTAGACTAAAATCTATTTGGTTTTCAACTATTATTAACACCATTTAAAAAATTCATTTTGGATGCAGTAGGTTCAAGATCTGAATTAACCTTGACGATATTATCACTACTAATACTGATGTTATTAATTCAATTGCTTTCTCTAATTTCAGATGTGGAAGCTCTAGATGGAAAATCTACCACATAATCAATTGGAGAGATATAAGAAGAGTTTGATCTGGTTAATCTAGATGATAAACTAATATTATCAGTTTGGACGGGTTCATTGAACCTGATTTTAATAGTATCATTTGAGGTTTGTTCTATTTCTATTACCTCAGTGTTACCAATATATCGAGGGGAAACTGCCTCCTCTATGACCCATTCCTTAGGGAAATCAATTTCATTATATTAGATAGGTCTTTTGGTGGTTACTTTGGATTTTCCAATGTTGGTTTCTATAAGAATAGTTTCCTTTTTGAAATTCATAATTTTGCACATAGGATTCAAAGTATATAAAGGTTTGTAATAAATTCCATAACATATTCATATAACTTCTATACCGGGCAAATAATAAGACTAGAGAAGAAAAGACGGTTCAAAACTCAGTCTATTCTTTAGTTTCATCAAACACTTTTCTGGAAGATGGTCTCATAATAGTGAGACTATTAGAACGGTGCTCCAGAATCTAAGATGTAAAACCCTCACATCTTTTTGATGGTATAAAGATATTTTCTTATCTAGAGTAATGGAATTACCAAAGAGTACTAGTACTTATTGGGAGTCCAAATTCAAAGATGGACTCCCTCCCTTATTTGCTGAGAGGATTCGAATGGTCTTTAGATGCACAGGGATGCATATCAATTATGATATTGTATCAGACCAAATGAGTATAGAATCGCTACCGAAGGGGCTCAGAAAATAAATTACAAGAATACCAGTCCTGGCCAGTCTTAATTTTAATAGTATACCCTAAACCACGATCCTCCCTATGACTCTACAACACCCATTTTGGCTAAAACGAGTCCACCAAGGACCACCAGTTAAGTTGCCTTAACTAGGGTTTACTGTTAGAATTAGTAAATATAGTTCCAATTCATAACCCTATTGGAGTGATACAATATGACTTTAGAACTGAACATGCTTGTACATAGCCTATGACCCCTCTCTCTCTCTCTCTATATATATATATATATATATATATATATATATATATATATATATATATATATATATATACATATATATATATACATATATATATATATATATAAAAGGCTCAATAATTTAATTTTTTTTTGTCTAAGGCAATTTATTGTAAATTATATTATATAGTTGTGACTTAAAAAATTTTAATTTAAATTTTAAATACAAAATATAGTAAAAAGATATTCAAAGGAATGCGTTATAATTTTTATTATTATGACATTAACAAAGCATGGCCCAATCTTTCTTAGTCCTCCCCTCAATGGAATGAGCACAACAAGGTGCTAATACCACCATTGAGAAGAAAAATAAACTAATCAAGATATGCCAAAATACAAGTTATGTATTAATTTATATGGTATTTCTTACAAATTTCATAATTCCATCAAGGTTCGAAGTAATTTTCATTGGTGGTGGTAGCTTGTGCACCATCCTTTCTGGGCGAAGCTGTATCATCCGCAAGCTCATCTAGAATTTCTTCATAAGCTTCGTTACCTCTAATTGTGATTCAGCAGGTCCAAAATTTCTTCGTTCCTAATGGATCTACTCTCTGAAAAGTACTAATTTTTTAAAGTTCTCCCTTATAGACACTCTATAATCACCAAGTTGAACTCTTGCTTAACTGAAAGCGCTCTCCAATGCCACTCAAACTTGAATGGTTAAAATATCTCGGGCCATCATTGAAAGGGTCAGAAAGTGTTGTTCTTTGTCTTTCCACAATTTCAAAATATTAAATGAGCCATTGAGATTCACTTCCTCAAGTCCCTGTAAAAAATAAATTTCAAGCTCATTTAGTTGAGAACAATCACTAGTGCTACAACCTTGAGACGACCCAAGCAGTAAGTGCTCTTACTCCCGCAGGTCTTTTAGATGATTGAGAACTAGAAGAAGAAGGAGTTGGTTTGATCTAGAATTATCTATTGCAATTTGATAAGCACTATAAATAGTTAGACCATTTATTTTAGTTGAGACTTGTGCGTCCGAAAGTGTAGACAACTCCTCATCTTCAAGTACTAAACCATTATAAATAGATTGATACTAATATCGAGGACCTCCTAATTTTATAGTAGGATTTAACAAGACAGCAACATCATAAATAGGGGGAATAGGGAAAAAATATTTTTTAATTTCTTTCTCATAGAATCAATAGCTTGCTTCATAAATTTTTCACCCTCTAAAAATCAAGCAAACAAATTTGCAAGTTCTGCAAGATAAACTAAACAGTTAGAAATATTAGGATAATATTGCCCAAAAAATTTATGTCACGACCCCAAACCCCGGTCGTGATGGCGCCCAACACATTGCTAGGCAAGCCCGACCATCTTATCCAATTAAACCAGCCAAGTATAATTAATACTGATTAATCGGCGTGATTAGCTTGTTTTCATAACAAATCAAGAAGTGTAGAACTGAAATACAAGAACACAGCCCCAACCAAATCGTGGTGTCACAAGTCTGAGCCTCTACAAATGAGATCTACTACAAAATCAAGTCTAACCAGAATGGAGACAACAAAATGATAAAAATAAAGAGGTCAGGTACTGCGGACGTTGGCAGCTACCTCGAAGTCTCCACAGAATGGGGATAATAAAGCAGTTGCGATAGCTCAACTGCCCTCCTGAACCTGTATATCTGCACAAAAAGTGCAGGGGAGTGGGGTGAGTATATTTCAACTTAGTGAGTAACAATAATAAACAATAACTGAAAATAAGAACTCATGTACTATCACTAAACAGTTCTAAGGCAACCCCCACAGGTTAATCATCATTATAATGAGTACTCTGATCTCTAGACCACATCTATCTCATCTAGGTCCCACACTGACCACATCCTCGCTCGTACCACTACGGTATACGACCATCTCAATATATGGAGACATATACATCTGTCTATAACATATAAATATTTCAATATATATATGAATATGAATAAGTGTGAGCACATGATTTTTGCACTAAGCCTTTAAATTCCAAAATTAAAATAAAATATTTTTGAGTGCAATTACTTGCTTTGTTTGAAATTAGTTATATTTTGTGTGTTTGAATAAGTAAAAAATTAGAAAAAAATCAAAAAAAATAGTAGTAATTAATTTGTTAGTTTAGTTAATTAGAAAATTAGCAAAATAGTTTAAATAGGAGAAAATAAAGAAAAATAGCAGAAAAATTGCAAAAAATACTAGAAAATTAGAGTAATTAGTAAATTAGGTTTTGTAATTTTTCATAAAAGAAGAAGAAAAAAAAAGTATAAAAAGAAAATACATAAAAATCATTAAAACCAGAAAATACAAAATAGATATATATATATAATAAACTGGGCCAATTGAAGTCCAGTGGTTTGGCCCAGTGAGTTGGCCCAGTGAAGTGGCCCGTCTCTGCGGAAAAGATCCAATCTCATCCGTCCATCAAGACAGATCTGACGGTCGAGATTAATAGCTGGATTATTAGAGTTAATTAATTAAGAGAAGCGATCTGGGCCGTCCGTTCTAATTAATCTAACGGTTGAAGACCTTAGTCTCATAAGTAATCAAACGGCGTCGTATAAGTAACGCCCCTCTCAGACCGTTGATCTCCATCAAACGGACGGTCAGGATCATCTCGGACATTTGGCCTATATAAGGCCCTTGTCTGAACGGCCGTCTCATTTTTGCCACTTCTCCTAACCCTAAAGACGGCCGCCTCTCCTCTCCCTTCTTCATCTTCATCATCATCTTCACAGAAGCCCTAGCCGGCCATGGCGGCCACCACTCCCACGGTGGTCGCCGGCTTCCCCTTACCCCTCATCTCATCTTCTCCTTCTTCTTCATCTCATACCACACCCAAAACCCAGAAAAAACCCTTTTCTTTAAACTCCAGTCACCGGTGACCACCAAAGTTTGAACCACTGCATGAAACCAATGCCGTTCGATTCCTTATGACTTGATCTGTCCACCCATACCACCGGCTACCTTCGAATCTCACCAGAACGCTTCGAATATCCCAAAAAGGGTCGTCGGAACCCTAACTCCGGCGACCCCAAGTTCAACCCCAATCAAGACTTGTTCTTTACCCTCACCCAAACACCCCTCTTCAAGTCAAAATTAAAAAGGCTTCGCCTTTGAGCCTTAAAATGAAAATCAGAGAAAAATTGAAAGAAAAAGAGTTCTGAAAAAAGAATAAAGAAGAAAAAAGGAAACAAGAAGAAAGGTCTGGGAGAGTCTGAGAAAGAAAAGAAAGAAAGAAAAGAGAATAGGAAGCTCGGGGGACAGGCCCCGCAAGCTAAGTCCCCGACCCTAATGTGTTTTCTCTGTGTTTTATTCACCTTCTTTGCTTCTTTGTGTTTTACTCGTTTTCTTTGCTTATTTGTTCATGTATTTGATTTCTTTGCCTGTCTGTTCATGTTCTCTTGTCTTTCATCTTATGTTTCTGTCTGTCTTTTCTATTCTGTAGATTCTCTATATCTTATGTTTCATCTGTTAGTTTAGGTTTTTAACTTGCTCATCTTTCGTATCTTGTTCCTGTTTGTCTGTTCATCCTCTCTTGTTTCATATCTTTCATCCTGTGTATTCTTGCATGTTTCTCTGTTTCTTTTTAGATCCTGAAATCGTATTAGGGTTTCTTAACTCGCTCATTTTTATATATTTGTTCTTCTGGTCGTTGGATTCAAATTATATTCTGTTCCTGATAAGTCAAAGTGTTACCTTGATTATCTTCTCTTCATCATCTTGTGAACCATATGGTCTTTGACTCTTATAGTATAGCTTTTCTTCTACTGTCATGCATGCTTAGTTTTGATATTAGCTTAACTCTTGTTTTCTTTTCATCTTTTAAGTTGATGTCCTGACTGTTCTTCCATGCGTATTCTTCACTCTTGGTTTGAGCTAGAGTTCGTTTAGCTTGCAACATTGTTTCTGTTTGCTTAAAGCCTAAGTCACTTCTGACTCTTTTCTTGTCTTCACTTTTACTAAATCATATAGTTTTGAATTTGTTCTGGTTGCTCTTGTGGCTTTAGCTTGAAAGATATATGATAGAACTAGGTTTCCTGTCCATCTCATTTTTCCTCATAATGTTCTGTTGCTTTGTTTGTCTCAAGTCATGTTATGTTTCTGATTGAGTCAAAAGAGTTACCTTAATTCCACTATAGTCCTTGATTTGTTTAGCTTTCATAGTCTAGTTAACTTTTCTTCTACTGTCATGACTGTTCTTCTTTGTGTGTCCCTCACTCTTGGTTATAGCTAGAGCTCTTTTGTTTAGCTTGCAATATTTCATCTGTGAAATTAGATATCTCTTGTGCTTCCCTTCATGATTAGTTTAGTTGTTTTACCCTAATTAGAATCTCTCCTACTAGTTCAAATGTCCATACTGTTCTATTTTTTTTTACATGAATTAGTCTGGTCCTAAGGCCAGTAGTTGGTTCTCATGAATGATATAAGTCATGCTTCATTTCTTCTGGACTGTTTTGTGAGAATTTAGTGTCCATATGCCCATGAATCTTGAGTATGTTAGAGTCTTTCAGTGAGTCATTTAACATAAGTTGTTTCTAATTAGTTCTGTTCAATGATTAATTGATATCTTTGCTATATGAACCTGAGCAATGTGAATTGATTAGTTGAGATTCAACATTATCAAATCCCTTTTCTGAATTTTAATTAGTTGATAAACACTGTTAGGTTTCATATGGTTATGGGTGCAATTACATTTTGAAATGGCTAAAACTGCAATAGTTCCATGTTAGTTGAACACTGTTAATGCTTTCATGCTTAGGTGAATTGGCTATAGCTGCTAGGTCTCATTAATTAGTTAGGAATTAGCTGAAAATGAACAAAATAGGCTGTTAGTTAAATAATTGGCCTAAGAATGGTCAACCTTGCAAAGGGTTGACCAATTCTATAAGCCCTAACACACAGCTCACTGTTAACAGTGGCTGGTTGTGCAAAAGGGCTATGTTTGCAAATGCAAACTAGCCCAGGCTCTATATTGAGCCCCGAACAGCAAAGTGGCCAAACCTGTAAAGGTTTTGGGCCCAGCTGTTCAGTATATGGCTTTGATAGCCCAAGCCAAGTCTCAACTTGAGACTGGCTAGTTCTTAAATAGCTTAAACATAACAATAAAACAGGTTATGCCTGCAATTAGCTTTAATTTGAAATAAATTGGTCTTAATTGACTGGAATTAGTTTAAAAGTGGCTAAAACTGAAATAGTTTCTTAAAATAAAACTGGCCAGCCCTTAAACACTAATGCCAGGGCTGGCTATTAGTTAAATAGGTTCAAAACAAGTTGAAATCTGCCCTAGGTAAACTGGTAAATCAGCAGTGCCCTTAGGGGCACAATTGGGAACTGAATAGGTAAAATAGTAAATAGTTAGAACTTAAAAGGGTAATGGAGTCATTCATGCTCCTGATTTCTGCAATTTTGCAGAGATTGAGGGGTATAATGGTCTCCTAAAAATGGGAAATCTGTAAAAAATCTTTAACTATTAGGGATACATTGGTAAAAACCCATAAAAGAGAATCTTTAGAACCTTCCAGCACATGCTGGAAGGGTTTTGATAACTAAAAATGGGGACTTAAGTGTAGATTTGATAATTTTAGGAGGGGGAGAAGTGGGATAAAATCCCATAACTTTCTCCCCAAGTTTCAGCCTTAGGTTAGCTATAAATACACCTTCAAAAAGAGCTGAAAAGGGGGAATTCCATGGAGAGAGCAATCTGAGTTAATATTTGGGGTTCCAATTCTGAGCATTCTGAAATTTATCTTTAGGCTAATTATTGAAGAGAAATACTAAAGAAAACATAGCAATTTAACAGTAATCGTTTCTGGAAATTCCGGGTGTGGAAAGCTTGTGGGTTTAATCTGGTTTTTTTTTCTGGGTTCCTGTTCGATTATCTGCTGGGTTTCTCTCATATTGCTGTTGCTGTGTTGCTGTGTTGCTGTGCTTATTCCATCTCACTGTTGCATTGCCTTGTGTGAACCATTGCTGATTACTTGCTTCTTCATCCCTTAGACTCATCGGTTTCCTTTTATTTGATCCAGGTATATTCTCGTCCAGATATCAAGCTGTAGAGACTGGTTTGAATGAAATGAAGATTTGAGTTACTTTGTTGTATGCTTGTAATTCCATTTTTAATTTATAGTATACTGCAGTAGATAGCAAAGGAAAAAAAATAGAAACAAAAGCCCTGTAATAGTTAGCATATTAGCAGTAGCATAGTAGTAATAGTATAGTTCACCACTTAGTTTAATTAGGTAAAGGCCCTAAAACATAAGCTAATTCATAATACCTGCAAGACAAATAAACACCAGTTCACATTAATTTCGCAGAAACATGACCGAATAGTAATTACATCTTCACTGATCTGCGTTTAGGTAATAATAAGTGTTGAACAAGAAAGTGTTAGGTCAAGCTATGGGTTAATAATCTGGTAATAAGTCATAAAAAAAAAATCATTAGTGTAAACATGCATAGGTATCTGATTCATTCATCTATAAGTATCTGGAAAATGGGACAATGGGATCATTAGATTGCATAATTGTCGCCTACATAATCTTAAGAGTCAAAGAAAGCAATATCACAGTAGGCTATAGAAAGGAAGAACTGGGGATAATACTAAGTATAAGCTGCAATTGAAATTGGTACTGCAATTACACGTGTGTAGTTAATTAGCTCATATTTATAGTTTATTAGTTTAATCATTTCTAAGTCTTCTTATGTAATCACACAGACCTCTTAGAATTGGTATTAGCTTTAAACCAGTAACTAATGATATGATCTTTTAGCTGTAAAAATGATAGTGATTTATAGTTTCATCAAGCCTGTACAGAAAACTACTGATTTAGAATTGTTATTTTATGTATATCTGATATAAATAAAAAATGCTTGTGAATTTCTTATTGATCAAAAACGTGTATCTTTGTTTGTTTATTTCCAATATAATTTCATTCTATGTCCGGGTTTGATTTTAGGCGCAAGCCCGAGCTGATAAGTAGCCAATTGACTAACGGCCATAAATTCATGTAAATATCTGGTCTTTCAAGGCCTGGATTGATGTAATGTGAGTGCAAAATGAGAACCAGGCCCAACAGCAATGAAATTCGAATAGGCCTGGAGCACTTGTGTAAATACGATTGAGGAAAGAACAAGTATAGAAAATGTAGTTCAAATACAAGTATTGAAACCTTTAATGAAAATTGGGACGAGCCTCGCCCGAATAACACCGGGCCCCCATTTAGTGATGATATAACACAAAATAGATCCGGGAAAGCTAATAGTAAATTCCATAGCTTCTCCCAAAAGATTTAAAAGCCGGTAGATGTTACTTTAGGGCACGATTTTAATATACCTTCCTATGAACGAGTGTGCACTTGGTGCGACTCAAATCCAAATCTCGGTAAAGCCGAAATACACCAAAAGTCATAGGCGTACTGGTTGCGGTATGACTCGAGGCGTGTTTTCGCGATACCGCAAATTCCTAAAATAATATTTAACGTAAAAAGCACATTATGTTGTTAAAAATCTATAACTGAGTCAAACAAAAGTCAAAAACGACAATGGAGCGACCGTGCTAAAACCACGGAATCCGGGAGTGCCTAACACCTTCTCCCGGGTTAACAGAGTTCCTTATCCGGACCTCTGCTTCGCAGACATTTTTAAGAGTCAAAATTCCTCGAATTCGGGATTAACCGGTGACTTGGGACACCATTGCCATTCCCAAGTGGCGACTCTGATTAATCTCTAATAAAATCCCGAACCGATTGTCCTTAAATTGGAAAAACTCCTTCCCTTACGTTATTTTATCCGTCTCGGGTAATTGAGCGTCGGGGTATACCCTACAAGTGTATTTATACACCTTACGCATGTTGGGGTAGTAAAAAGGGAGGTGTGACAGCTACCGTCTGCCGGTCTCCCTCAGAGTCGCGACTTATGTTTTCAATGTCAACTTCGACCGGAAGCACCTTGCGGTCCAGGTCGTCCAACCTTTGTAGTAGGAATAACATGCAATGTGCTTTATCGCTTTTGGATATTATGTGAACTGTATATATAAAACTGTGCCGAAAATCCTTCTCTCTTCTCCCTCGGGGATGTGCTTACTGGTTGAGATTCCCCTTTCCGTTAAAGTCACCTTAAACTAAGAAAACAGAGGCCGGATAAGTTACAAAGCCGATTGACTCCGCGGGTCACCGGTACGTAGCCCCTCCTCGATTCGAGTTGTCCGCTCGGGTACACGGTCTAGCAATCCATGAAACCATAAGATTTTGAACATAGGTCTAGGACGATTATTTGCATCATATTTGACTTAGGGGACTCAACACAGGGGTTGGGTCCGTCTAGGACAGAGGTGACCCGGTATTGAAAAGACCGAGCATGCTATGTGTTGTATTTTATTGTCCTTGATCGTTATGCGGACCGGCGAAAATCCCGAGATTGGGGAAAAATTGTTGAAAAAGGAAAAAAAAAAGAGAGAGGAAAATAATGATTTATAGAAAATAGGTATCCGGAAAATTTGAAAATTTGAAAAATAGGTGGAGCATTTTTAATTGGTCAAATAATCCGACCGAACTACGCAGGTTTGATTCTCGCCATTAGGTGGGATACGTAGGCAACCCTTAAACGGGTCCAACCACACTTTTAGAAAAAGACCAAAAAGATTTTTTTTTAAATAATCGAGGTGATTGCTATTTTTGGAAATAGCCGAATGTTCCGAAAGGACGACGGAAGGCTGTTTTTGCAAAAATGGCCACTTCGAAAATCATTTTCCTTTTCTTTCATTCAAAAATTGAAAATTTGCATTGAAAAAGATTTTTTCTTTTCTAAATAAAATCACCTTAATAAATGTGCAGGACGAGCACGATGATGAATGAACAATTTTCCCTAAATAAAATCCCTTTGGAGCTGAGATTATGGTGGCAGGACATGGGATCCGATGGTCAAGACTGGGTCAAAAAGTACTTGAAAGGCCTTACGGGGTTACTCGAAGTAGTTCCTCGAGGTGATGTGGTTAGAGCGTTGGTCTCGTTTTGGGATTCGGCACACAACGTATTTCATTTCCCAGATTTTGAGCTTACCCCGACTTTAGAGGAGATTGCCTTTTACATTGGGAAGACCGAGGTTCCGCTGAAAGGAAAATACCCGGTATCTCCGAGGACGGTGACAATACATCGCTTCCTCGACTCTTTGAAAATCGCCCGAAATGTTCATAATGAAGATCTGGCCAACGGGTTTTGCTCTTTAAGCTTCATCTACAATAGGTTTGGACACGTTGGGGGTTTCAACGATCCTACCAACAAATTATGCTGTAAGTCCAACCGGGCGAAATGGGAAGAACACCGGAGGTTCGCATTTTTGGTGGCATTTCTTGGAGTTGTTGTATTCCCGAGGAAAGATGGACATATCAATATAAAAGTCGCCGGGTTAGCTTCCACACTGATAGTACAAGAAAACTGTACTCTGGCCCCGATGATTGTTGCGGATATCTATCGTGCTCTGACTGCGTGCAAAGCAGGGGCTAGCTTCTCCGAAGGGTGTAACTTGATCTTGCAAATCTGGCTAGTTGAGCATCTATGTCACCATCCTTCGTACTCGAGCTATGGTTCGGCCAATCGGACATGTTTGGAAGAGTTCAATACGAGGACAAAGGAAGTAAAGTTGCCAGAGGGAGTCCAAGGTTGGATTGTGTATCTTCGATCACTAACTGACGGTCAAATTGATTGGACGTATGACTGGTTACCTCTTGACGAGGTGATATACATGCCAACGGAGGGATCGCCGTTTTTGATCATGGGTTTGAAGAGTATACAACCCTATGCCCCATACAGAGCCCTGCGACAGTTGGGTCGGTGTCAGATTATTCCAAGAGATGGGGATCTCGGTGTGCAAGCTGTGGAGATTGGTCCGGACGGGCAATTCCCGGAAGCAAAAATCCGGCAAATCTGGAACGAGTGCCAAAATTTGAAGATTGATACTTGTGTGCCGAATAGAGCAAAAGGGGAGATATCACCTGGGTACTCCACATGGTACCGACGAGGGGTTGAACACGAACGTCTTTCAAAGAGACCTCACTTGCAAGACCCGATAGAGCAATCCGAGGAAAATCGGAAATGGGCGGCCAAGGAGAAAGAATATAAGGCCAAAATCAGTTTGTTGGAAGATAAGCTGAGAAATCTTCATTTCGAAAGTGGCCTACAAGCAGCATCCGATGAAGGGGAAAAGAAACAGCTGAAGAAAGAAAATGATGTGTTGAAGGCTCAAATAGCTCAAATGAAAATTGCATCCGAGACCCCAGGTTCGTTCAGCCCGCGATGAAAAGTTAATTGAGATTCTCCGGCGGAAAGTGAACGATTATAGCTTTGATTTGGACATAGCTGAAAAAGAGTTAGTCAAGGATCGGAAGCAAATGGACAAAGACGCCGAGGAAAGAGCCAAGTTGGTCCGGCAGCTACAAGACAAGCATGATGTTGAAATAGCTCAGTTTAGAAAGAAAATGATCTCGGCCACAGTCAAAAGTAACAAGATTATCAAAGATCTTGAAGAAGAAAGAGAGCACTGCTACACGACTATGGCTAGATTAGAATTGAAGCTGCAACAAGTGCAAAAGGACAACCAACACACCTTGGATGCTCGCGCTCAACAAATAAGTCGACTATTGCAAGAAAAAGGGGTCATCAGAGAAAAGGTTGTTCGCATCGCCCAATACATCACCCGAAAGACTCAGCTTTGTGAAGATATGTCCCGGAGGACTTTTGTATCTGCGGTGAAGTTTTTTGTACAACAAGTCATGGCCGATCTGGATAGGCTTCAAAGGGGTTTAACATATAGGCCCGCGGCAAGGCCGAACGATGCCTCGCGGGCACTAGGTGCATTAATGTACTCTTAGGTCATGCATCATCTTTATTTTTTCTTAAACATCACTTTGTAATCAAGGTTTTGAATTATCAATGAGAAAACAAAGTGTTGTTACCAATTCTTTTTACTTTATGTCATTTCTTTGAATCCGCTAGGCAAATAAATAGGAACGCAATTATGAAAACGAAAATGAAAGAAAAAAAAAAAGAGAAAAGAAAAAGCAAGAAAAGAAAAAGAAAAAAAAGAGAGGAAAAAGCAGGAAAAGAGAAAAAGCAAAAAGAGCGGAAAAAGAAAAAGATGATTGAAGTGAGCAGCGGTCGGGATGATGCATAACGACTCGAGCAAATGTGTTTGTTTTTAAAGTCGTTACATCTTATTTATGCGCTGAAAACTAACAAGTGTTGATGTTTGTGAGTCCAGATTTTCTAGGCAACTGGCATACTGGCTACCCACCCATACAACACCAGATCCAAAAAGATGACAAAGGCCGTGTCCCAGGAGATCGAGGCAACCATTGTAGACCCTGCTCACGAAGAAGAGATCGTGGACGTGGCAGGGATGAAAGAAGAAATGTACAAGTTAAGACAGCAGATGGCTGAAATGTACCAGGCTTGGTCGAGAGGTCAACCACTACCAGCCTACCCTGCTAACCCTGCATATGTCCCTCCAGCCAATCCTAACCCCGAGCCACCAACATTGAACTCATCCTCCACTTACCCCGATTACCCTCACTACTATGCTTCCACCTCTCAGATACCACCACCTCCAGCCAAGCAAACACCACCTCAGGTTCCACAAGTTGCTCCTGTATATGTGGCACCTCCGCCCGCTGTTATCCACAAATCCTCTAGCGAACCAATGTTTCATATCCAGGATTCTCACTACTACCCTCCGGAGCCAACTTTCAGACAACACGAATCTCATGCTCCGATGTTGGAAGCAAGTGCCGGGCAGGAAGAGATGGCTCGGAAAGTAAAAAGTCTTGAGAATGCTTTCCGCAATATGCAAGGACTGGGAGGGCAAGTAAGTGTAGCCTACAAAGACCTGTGTTTGTTCCCTGAGGTGCAGCTTCCTGCAGGATTTAAGTTGCCAAAGTTCGACATGTACAACGGACACGGGGATCCGGTAGCTCATCTAAGAGGATATTGTAGCAAGATGAGAGGCGCGGGAGGTAGAGATGAATTGTTGATGGCGTACTTTAGCCAAAGTTTGAGTGGATCAGCTCTGGAATGGTATACCCGACAGGACCATACAAGATGGTTCGTTTATGATGACTTAGCGCAAGCTTTCGCTAGTCACTTTCAGTACAATTTGGAGATCATACCCGACAGGTTATCCCTTACCAAGTTGGAGAAAAAGCCAGGAGAGAGCTTTAGAGAATACGGTTTTAGATGGAGGGAACAGGCCGCTAGAGTGGATCCACCGATGAAAGAAGGAGAGATGGTGGATTGTTTTCTGTAAGCTTTGGATCCAACATACTACGGCCATCTAGTGTCAGCAATTGGAAAAGTTTCAACGAAGTTGTGAAAATGGGAAGTTTTGTAGAAGAGGGTTTGAAGACAAACAAAATTATGAGTTTTTCGGCTATCAAAGCCACCAATCAAGCTATACAGAGTGGAAGCGGAGGAGTGATGGGAAAGAAGAAGAAAGAAGAAGTATCAACCATTGAAAGTAGGTCATGGAGTCGCAACCCACATTATAACCCACCAAGACCCTATCGCCAACACCCACCAAGCCCGTCAACCCCATATAATCCACCACCACCATCTTACCCACCAAACCCCTACAACACACCAAGCCCACATTATAACCCACCACCACCACCATACCCACCAACTGTTCCACATTACCACCACCCTCAAATCCAAGCTTATCCACCACCACCTCCCCACGTGTGGAGAGCTCAAGCTCCACACAATGTGTATCACACCCAAAACACATACCCAACCCCTAAACCTTACCGAAACCAGAATAGACCCAGGCCGGACGCTGATTGGAGAAACAAAGCAAGAAAAACATTCACTCCTCTCGGAGAGTCATATACCAGTCTTTTCCACAGGTTGAAAGAATTGGGGATGTTGAGGCCAATCGCACCAAAAAATCCAAACCCACCTCCGAAAAATCTTGATTCTTCTGTCAGATGTGAATACTGTTCGGGAACATTAGGCCACGATACTGAGAAATGTTGGCAATTAAAGAATGCCATTCAAGATCTTATCGATGAGAGGAGAATTGAAGTGCAGGCTCCCGAGGCCCCAAACATTACCCAGAATCCATTGCCGAATCACCACGAAACGAATATGATAGAACTGGTGCAGGATGATGGCAATCAAAAACCATCTCGAGCCGTCATGATGATAAAGTCGAGTGACAAGTTAGAGAAAGAAATTGTGAAAGAGGAAGTAATTGTTGAGAAACCAAAGCCAGTAGTGATGGGAGGTTTAAAGGTGGTAGTTCCAGGTGCAAAGACGATCGTGACTGTGAAAGGAGCAAGTGCAGAGCCAGTAATCATAAAACCAGTAGTGCAAATGCCAGTGGTGAATACAAAGACCGTGCCTTGGAACTATAACAAGGTAGCAGTAGTTTACAATGGAAGAGAGATTTCTGGTGAAATTAACGAAACGCATGGACTCACACGATCTGGAAGGTGTTTTGCTCCAGAGGAACTAAGGAAAGATGAAAACGGTAAAGGAAAGTCAACTGAAGAAGCCAGTGTCGGAGGAGGAAGCGGAAGAATTTCTTAAGAAAATGAAGTCGCAAGAGTACTCAGTGGTTGAGCAGTTAAGAAAGACCCCGGCCCAAATTTCTTTGTTATCTTTGTTGATACATTCGGAAGAGCACCGGAAGGCTCTTATGAAGATTCTAAATGAGGCTCATGTTCCGGAGAAGATTTCAGTGTGTCATTTGGAGAAAATTACCAGCAAAATTTTCGAGTCTAATAGAATCACCTTCTCTGATAAGGAGCTGCCGGCGGAAGGAACCGAACACAATAAAGCATTATACCTCACAGTGAAGAGTGAAGAGTCAGTCGTGACCAGGGTATTGATTGACAATGGATCGAGCACGAATATTTGTCCGCTGTCAACTTTAGGGAAGCTGAACATTAGCCCGGATAGAATCCGGAGAAACAGTATCAATGTGAGAGGGTTTGACGGCGGAGGTAAGAACACGTTGGGGGATATTATTTTGGAAGTGACCATCGGTCCCGTTGATTTTACGATGGAGTTCCAGGTGCTCGATATTGCCGTATCATATAACTTGCTGTTAGGTCGACCCTGGATTCATGCGGCCAAAGCGGTACCATCTTCTCTACACCAGATGGTCAAGTTTGAATGGGAGCAGCAAGAGATTGTTGTACACGGAGAGGAAAATGCTTGTAATGTGGTAGCACCTTTTGACGGTATTGATGGGGATAGGGGTCCTTGGGTCTACCAAGTGACGGATGCTGTTGTAGTAAACAAAATTGCCGAAGGAGAAAAGTTACCAACCCCGATGATGGCACCAACTGCTATAATGGTGGCCAGAGAAATGCCGAGAAACGGATTTGCACCGGGGAGGGGATTAGGCAAAACACTGCAGGGAGTCACTCAACCAGTTCAACTTCCGGAGAATAAAGGTACATTCGGCTTAGGGTTCAAACCCACCTTTGCCGATATCCAAAGAGCCTCTAAAGCCAAGAGAAACTGGACCTTGCCCAAACCCATACCCAAATTATCCGACATCTTTATCGGGCCTGGTACAAAATATCAACCATCTGCTGCAGCAAAGTGCATTGAGACCCAACTTGATGAAGAAATGCTTGGTTTTAAGAAATTGTTTTGGGAGGTGAATACGATTGAAGCAGGGGAAGGCACGAGCAACATGGACGTGCAATTTGTGGGGCCCAGAGTCACATTGAACAATTGGGAAGCTACTCCTTTCCTTATCCGGAAGGAGTCTTGGTAGTTAGCTCAAAATTTCATCATTGTTTCCCCGAAAGTTGTTATAATTTCCCCATTCCCCTCATGAAAAAAAAATCACCATGTATCCCGAACATTGTTCGTTTCTTTTATTAATGAAATGCAGTTTTTCCTTTTTCTTCACTTTTGCCTTATTTTTATTTATTTTTCCTTTTGTACAGTTTTGCATGTGTTGATTCCAATGCCATGTCATGCGTGAAGGATTCTAGACCCAGTCCCGACAATCACGCTACTATACAAGAAATCGAGGAAGATAGTGAAATAGAATGTGAGGATGAGGAAGCCCTGGAGGAAATAAGTAAGGACATGAAACAATACGAGGAAAAACCCAAACCGAATCCGAGTGATACGGAATCTGTAAATTTGGGGAGCGAAGATGATGTCCGAGAAACAAAGATTAGTGTGCATTTGGAGGCACCCCTCAGGGATGAATTGATAAAGTTGTTACATGAATTTAAGGACATCTTTGCCTGGTCCTATGATGACATGCCCGAGCTTAGCACAGATTTGGTGGTACACAAGTTGCCTATCTACTCTGAATGCCGGCCGGTAAAACAAAAGCTGAGGAAATTCAAAACGGACATTAGCGTGAAGATAAAAGAAGAGGTGAATAAGCAATTCGAGGCAAAGGTCATAAGAGTTACCAAATACCCCACCTGGTTGGCAAATGTTGTGCCGGTCCCAAAGAAAGATGGCAAAACCAGAGTGTGTGTAAACTATAGAGACCTCAACAAAGCCAGTCCAAAGGATGACTTCCCATTGCCAAACATCCACATATTGATCGACAATTGCGCCAAGCATGAAATCGGTTCGTTTGTGGACTGTTATGCAGGTTATCACCAGATCCTTGATGGACGAAGAAGATGCTGAGAAAACTGCCTTCATTACACCTTGGGGAACGTATTGTTACAGAGTAATGCCGTTTGGATTGAAGAATGCCGGGGCAACTTACATGAGGGCAATGACCACTATGTTTCATGATATGATGCATAGAGAAATTGAGGTATATGTGGACGATGTCATCATAAAGTCCAGAAAACAACCTGATCATGTGAAAGATTTGAGGAAGTTTTTCCAAAGACTTCCGGAGGTACAATCTAAAACTCAATCCGGCGAAGTGTGCTTTTGGAGTACCTTCAGGGAAACTACCGGGGTTTATTGTGAGCCGGCGAGGTATTGAACTGGATCCATCAAAGATCAAAGCTATTCAAAGTCTACCTCCGCCGAAGAACAAGAAGGAGGTCATGAGCTTATTAGGAAGGTTGAATTACATTAGTCGGTTTATTGCTCAGTTGACATCAACATGCGAGCCGATTTTCAAGTTGTTGAAGAAAGACGCAGCAGTGAAATGGACCGATGAATGTCAGGAAGCCTTTGACAAGATCAAGGAATATTTGGCCAATCCTCCGGTGTTAGTTCCTCCAGAACCAGGGCGACCTCTGATTTTGTATCTGACCGTGCTGGATAACTCTTTCGGTTGTGTACTGGGTCAACATGATGAGACAGGCAAGAAAGAACAAGCCATCTACTACCTCAGCAAAAAGTTTACATCTTACGAGGTGAAGTATACCCAACTGGAGAGAACTTGTTGTGCATTGATTTGGGTGGCTCAGAAGCTAAAGCATTATTTGTCAGCATACACTACGTACTTGATATCACGATTGGATCCTCTCAAGTATATATTTCAGAAGCCTATGCCTACGGGAAGACTGGCCAAATGGCAGATTCTGCTCACGGAATTTGACATTGTCTATGTAACTCGTACGGCAATGAAGGCACAAGCTATTGCGGACCACTTAGCCGAGAATCCGGTGGATGATGAATATGAACCACTGAAAACATACTTCCCGGATGAAGAGGCAATGCTTGTCGAGGAGACGGAGCAAGAGGAGAGATCAGGATGGAAAATGTACTTTGACGGAGCCGTCAACAGCAGGGGCGTTGGTATCGGAGCGGTACTCATTTCAAGTACGGGTCAACACTATCCCGTTACAGCTCAGCTTCGATTTTTCTGTACCAACAATATGGCCGAATACGAGGCGTGCATCTTGGGATTAAGGATGGCGATTGACATGGGTATTCAAGAGATTTTGGTCATGGGTGACTCGGATCTCTTGGTACACCAAATTCAAGGGGAATGGGAGACACGAGATTTGAAATTGATACCATATCGGTATTGTTTGCACGAGTTGTCTCAAAGATTCCAGTCTATAGAATTCAAGCATATCCCGAGAATGCACAATGAGATTGCAGATGCTTTGGCCACATTGTCCTCTATGTTGCATCATCCGGACAAGACATACATAGATCCGCTCCAGATCCAAGTCCGAGATCAGAATGCTTATTGCTTCGCTATGGAAGAAGAGTCGGATGGAGAGCCGTGGTATCATGATATTAGAGAATACTTGAAAGTTGGCAAATACCCGGAGCAAGCCACCGGAGACCAGAAGAGAGCCATCAGGCGTCTAGCCAATGGATTTTTCTTTAGTGGAGGAGTGGTATACAAAAGAACACCAGATCTGGGTTTATTGCGGTGTGTAGATGCACAACAAGCAGATGAAATCATGATTGAAGTACATGCCGGAGTATGCGGACCCCACATGAGCGGATATGTTTTAGCAAAGAAGATCTTGAGAGCTGGGTACTACTGGCTCACGATGGAGCGTGATTGTATCAGGTATGTAAAGAAATGCCATCAATGCCAGGTACATGGAGATCTGATCCACTCCCCGCCTTATGAGTTGCACACAATGTCAGCACCTTGGCCCTTTGTTGCTTGGGGCATGGATGTCATCGGCCCAATAGATCCGGCCGCATCTAATGGGCACAGGTTTATCCTAGTTGCGATTGATTATTTCACCAAGTGGGTCGAAGCTAAGACATTCAAGGCAGTGACAAAGAAAGCGGTGGTGGATTTTGTGCACGGGAATATCATATGCCGATTTGGGATCCCCAAGGTGATTATCACAGACAATGGAGCCAATTTAAACAGTCATCTCATGGCGGAAGTTTGTGAAAGGTTTAAGATCACGCACCGCAATTCCACACCTTACAGGCCAAAGGCGAATGGAGCAGTAGAAGCGGCTAACAAGAATATCAAGAAGATTCTCCGAAAAATGGTGGAGGGATCCAAGCAATGGCATGAAAAGTTACCCTTTGCTCTCATGGGTTACCGCACGACGGTACGTACTTCTATCGGAACCACACCTTATACCCTGGTGTACGGAACGGAGGCTGTTATACCCGCAGAAATAGAAATACCGTCATTGCGAATTATAGCCGAATCTGAGATAGATGACGATGAATGGGTAAAGGCCCGGTTAGAACAGTTGAATTTGATTGATGAGAAGAGATTGGCCGCGGTCTGCCATGGACAGTTGTATCAGCGGAGAATGGCCAGAGCATATAATAAGAAGGTACGACCTCGAAAGTTTGAAGTTGGACAATTGGTATTGAGGCGTATCTTACCACATTGGGCAGAGCCAAAAGGTAAGTTTGCACCGAATTGGCGAGGACCGTTCGTGGTATCACGGGTGTTGTCCAATGGAGCGTTATACTTAACTAATGTTGAAGGAAAGTGCGTAGAGACTGCTATCAATTCAGATGCGGTCAAAAGATACTATGTATGATTCCTTTTCAATTGTATGTTTTGTATTTTGTTGTGATTGAAATGACGAAGGCATTTTATTCTCTATCCAAACACTTTATCCATTGATAACCCCTTTGAGCCTTAATGAATGAATTCTTTCATATCCCTCTCTCGGAATCGCTCTAGTGCAACAAGATCGAAATTGCCAAGAATGAAAAAATGAAATGATGGAAAAATGAAAAAAAAAAATGGCCAGAATGAAAAATGAAAAAAAATGAAAAAATGAAATGAAAAATAAAAAAAAAGAGAAAAAGACAAAAATCGGGAAAAAGTCAAAAAGAAATCCATCTAACTTTTGAAGTTGGATGAACTACGTCTGACTTGATCCCGAAAGGGTACGTAGGCAGCCTCTCCGAGGTTCAGTCACAATAAAGGAAAAATCCAAAATTCCCCACATATTGAAACTGGGGCAGAAGTTATGTTTAATAATTCCGAGAGTTGTAAATATTTTTAACCCTCGTTGAAATTTCGAGCCTTTATATCTTTCTTTCTTAACCCGTCCAAAAGCCACGTTACAGTCCAAAGAAAGACCTTCTGATCAATTTTGAAATGATAACAAATACAATGAAGGAGCAAAGCATCGGACAATACCCGTGGAACAGAAAACAAAATACAAAAAGCAAAAATGGAAAAAATATAAAAAATGAGAGAGTCTCATCAGTGAAAACCTTAGCCGGCACTGTGAGGCGATTGTGAGGTTGAGAGAAATAAAATGAGAGAGTCTCATCAGTGAAAACCTTAATCGGCACTGTGAGATGATCGTGAGGTTGAGAGAATAAATGAGAGAGTCTTATTGGTGAAAACCTTTCGAGGCACCGTAAGGCGATTATCAAAAAGAGAAAAAGCAACGAAAAAGAGTATCGGTTTGGGCCAAAGGCAATTCAGAGTCCGAATAATGATTGGAACGAGCTGGGTCAGAGTTTAAATACATGACATGGTCAGCGGAATCAGCCAGCAAATACCCAGATAAGTTATGTCATCTCTCCAAAATACCCTTACCTTTCTTTCATTTTTTTTTCTCTGCATTTCATTGTTTACCCTTTTGAGAGCTAACTACCAGCTCCTGATAACGGAAGTTGAAACAACACTGGATCAGAAAGGATAGAAGATTGGGGAAAAGGAATAAAGAAGCTTGGCAAACATGGCCAAAGAAAAAGAAAAAAACAAAACAAAATGAAAAATGAGAAAATACAAAAAGAGTCTGCAAGGGACAAGAAGTTGAAGATCGTGCAACATGAGAAAGCAAAAACAAAGGAAGCAATAAGAAGTGGGGACGGCAGATGCCAGTTGCCAGCAGCTTATATCTAATAAATTTTGTTTCATGCAGGAACAAATTATCACTAATCACTTTAAAGTGAATGTGACCAATGTGGAAAATTTAAAATACCAAAAAGAGAAAGTCTGCCGAATAAGTGGAGAAATTCACAGGCAAGAGATAAGTTGGTAAAAGAAAATACCAAAAAGAGGAGGTAACATCTTTTAAAGTTCACTCCCCAGTCCTCAGGCTGAGGGAATATTTTCTGCATTTGCATTGCACGTTTAAATTTCTGTTAGGCGCCCACCTTCAAATACGGGAATATTTTCTGCATCGCATTGCACGTTTAAATTTCTGTTAGGCGCCCACCTTCAAATACGGGAATATTTTCTGCATTTGCATTGCACGTTTAAATTTCTGTTAGGCGCCCACCTTCAAATACGGGAATATTTTCTGCATCGCATTGCACGTTTAAATTTCTGTTAGGCGCCCACCTTCAAATACGGGAATATTTTCTGCATTCGCATTGCACGTTTAAATTTCTGTTAGGCGCCCACCTTCAAATACGGGAATATTTTCTGCATTCGCATTGCACGTTTAAATTTCTGTTAGGCGCCCACCTTCAAATACGGGAATACTTTCTGCATTCGCATTGCACGTTTAAATTCTGTTAGGCGCCCACCTTCAAATACGGGAATATTTTCTCGAATTCGCATTGCACGTTTAAATTTCGTTAGGCGCCCACCTTCAAATACGGGAATATTTTCTGCATTCGCATTGCACGTTTCAATTCCGTTAGGCGCCCACCTTCAAATACGGGAATACTTTTCTGCATCGCATTGCACGTTTAAATTCCGTTAGGCGCCCACCTTCAAATACGGGAATATTTTCTGCATCGCATTGCACGTTTAATTTCGTTAGGCGCCCACCTTCTAATACGGGAATATTTTTCGCATTCGCATTGCACGTTTCAATTTCTGTTAGGCGCCCACCTTCAAATACGGGAATATTTTCTGCATCGCATTGCACGTTTCAATTCCGTTAGGCGCCCACCTTCAAATACGGGAATATTTTCTGCATTCGCATTGCACGTTTCAATTCCGTTAGGCGCCCACCTTCTAATACGGGAATATTTTCTGCATTCGCATTGCACGTTTAAATTCTGTTAGGCGCCCACCTTCTAATACGGGAATATTTTCTGCATTCGCATTGCACGTTTAAATTCTGTTAGGCGCCCACCTTCTAATACGGGAATATTTTCTGCATCGCATTGCACGTTTCAATTCTGTTAGGCGCCCACCTTCAAATACGGGAATACTTTTCTGCATCGCATTGCACGTTTCAATTCTGTTAGGCGCCCACCTTCTAATACGGGAATATTTTCTGCATCGCATTGCACGTTTAAATTCAGTTAGGCGCCCACCTTCAAATACGGGAATATTTTCTGCATTCGCATTGCACGTTTAAATTCTGTTAGGCGCCCACCTTCAAATACGGGAATATTTTCTGCATCGCATTGCACGTTTAATTTCCGTTAGGCGCCCACCTTCTAATACGGGAATATTTTTGCATATCATGGTTTATACAGTTAAAAAGCCCACACTGGGGCAGAAAAAGAAAAAAGAGGTAGTTTGTTGTTTTGTTTTAAGCAGGTTCAGTTCGAGGTCAAGAAAAACAAGAAAAATCAACAAAAAAGAGAGTCAACAAGGAAAAAAAACAAGAAAAATCAAAAAAAAAAAAGAAAAAAAAAGAGAGAGTCAGCATCAAGGAAAATCAACAAAAAAGGAAGATTCTGCATCACCGGAAAGGAAAGAAGAGCAAAAGCTAGATTAGGAACAATTGTAATTGTAGGATCATAGCTTAGAATAGCTTCTTCATTTTACATTCTTCCCCCCCCGGTGTAATAAGGAGTAAGTCAGCAGGTCTCAACGGTGTCAATGCAACAGTGAGTCCGGTAGTTTTTAAAACTGCCAGACCTTCCCGAACTACACTGACCTGATTCCTGTTTAGCCCAGGATATGTAGGCAACCTCTAAAGCAGGGTGCGGTCAAAAGGTTTTCAAAAATGCTTTCACGGAATATGCCGATGTGCAAAAATCTCTCATTATTGCTCACTTGTCTTTGCACTGAAACTCTTCGTGTTCCCGCAGCTGTGAGCACATGATTTTTGCACTAAGCCTTTAAATTCCAAAATTAAAATAAAATATTTTTGAGTGCAATTACTTGCTTTGTTTGAAATTAGTTATATTTTGTGTGTTTGAATAAGTAAAAAATTAGAAAAAATCAAAAAAAATAGTAGTAATTAATTTGTTAGTTTAGTTAATTAGAAAATTAGCAAAATAGTTTAAATAGGAGAAAATAAAGAAAAATAGCAGAAAAATTGCAAAAAATACTAGAAAATTAGAGTAATTAGTAAATTAGGTTTTGTAATTTTTCATAAAAGAAGAAGAAAAAAAAAGTATAAAAAGAAAATACATAAAAATCATTAAAACCAGAAAATACAAAATAGATATATATATAATAAACTGGGCCAATTGAAGTCCAGTGGTTTGGCCCAGTGAGTTGGCCCAGTGAAGTGGCCCGTCTCTGCGGAAAAGATCCAATCTCATCCGTCCATCAAGACAGATCTGACGGTCGAGATTAATAGCTGGATTATTAGAGTTAATTAATTAAGAGAAGCGATCTGGGCCGTCCGTTCTAATTAATCTAACGGTTGAAGACCTTAGTCTCATAAGTAATCAAACGGCGTCGTATAAGTAACGCCCCTCTCAGACCGTTGATCTCCATCAAACGGACGGTCAGGATCATCTCGGACATTTGGCCTATATAAGGCCCTTGTCTGAACGACCGTCTCATTTTTGCCACTTCTCCTAACCCTAAAGACGGCCGCCTCTCCTCTCCCTTCTTCATCTTCATCATCATCTTCACAGAAGCCCTAGCCGGCCATGGCGGCCACCACTCCCACGGTGGTCGCCGGCTTCCCCTTACCCCTCATCTCATCTTCTCCTTCTTCTTCATCTCATACCACACCCAAAACCCAGAAAAAACCCTTTTCTTTAAACTCCAGTCACCGGTGACCACCAAAGTTTGAACCACTGCATGAAACCAATGCCGTTCGATTCCTTATGACTTGATCTGTCCACCCATACCACCGGCTACCTTCGAATCTCACCAGAACGCTTCGAATATCCCAAAAAGGGTCGTCGGAACCCTAACTCCGGCGACCCCAAGTTCAACCCCAATCAAGACTTGTTCTTTACCCTCACCCAAACACCCCTCTTCAAGTCAAAATTAAAAAAGGCTTCGCCTTTGAGCCTTAAAATGAAAATCAGAGAAAAATTGAAAGAAAAAGAGTTCTGAAAAAAGAATAAAGAAGAAAAAAGGAAACAAGAAGAAAGGTCTGGGAGAGTCTGAGAAAGAAAAGAAAGAAAGAAAAGAGAATAGGAAGCTCGGGGGACAGGCCCCGCAAGCTAAGTCCCCGACCCTAATGTGTTTTCTCTGTGTTTTATTCACCTTCTTTGCTTCTTTGTGTTTTACTCGTTTTCTTTGCTTATTTGTTCATGTATTTGATTTCTTTGCCTGTCTGTTCATGTTCTCTTGTCTTTCATCTTATGTTTCTGTCTGTCTTTTCTATTCTGTAGATTCTCTATATCTTATGTTTCATCTGTTAGTTTAGGTTTTTAACTTGCTCATCTTTCGTATCTTGTTCCTGTTTGTCTGTTCATCCTCTCTTGTTTCATATCTTTCATCCTGTGTATTCTTGCATGTTTCTCTGTTTCTTTTTAGATCCTGAAATCGTATTAGGGTTTCTTAACTCGCTCATTTTTATATATTTGTTCTTCTGGTCGTTGGATTCAAATTATATTCTGTTCCTGATAAGTCAAAGTGTTACCTTGATTATCTTCTCTTCATCATCTTGTGAACCATATGGTCTTTGACTCTTATAGTATAGCTTTTCTTCTACTGTCATGCATGCTTAGTTTTGATATTAGCTTAACTCTTGTTTTCTTTTCATCTTTTAAGTTGATGTCCTGACTGTTCTTCCATGCGTATTCTTCACTCTTGGTTTGAGCTAGAGTTCGTTTAGCTTGCAACATTGTTTCTGTTTGCTTAAAGCCTAAGTCACTTCTGACTCTTTTCTTGTCTTCACTTTTACTAAATCATATAGTTTTGAATTTGTTCTGGTTGCTCTTGTGGCTTTAGCTTGAAAGATATATGATAGAACTAGGTTTCCTGTCCATCTCATTTTTCCTCATAATGTTCTGTTGCTTTGTTTGTCTCAAGTCATGTTATGTTTCTGATTGAGTCAAAAGAGTTACCTTAATTCCACTATAGTCCTTGATTTGTTTAGCTTTCATAGTCTAGTTAACTTTTCTTCTACTGTCATGACTGTTCTTCTTTGTGTGTCCCTCACTCTTGGTTATAGCTAGAGCTCTTTTGTTTAGCTTGCAATATTTCATCTGTGAAATTAGATATCTCTTGTGCTTCCCTTCATGATTAGTTTAGTTGTTTTACCCTAATTAGAATCTCTCCTACTAGTTCAAATGTCCATACTGTTCTATTTTTTTTTACATGAATTAGTCTGGTCCTAAGGCCAGTAGTTGGTTCTCATGAATGATATAAGTCATGCTTCATTTCTTCTGGACTGTTTTGTGAGAATTTAGTGTCCATATGCCCATGAATCTTGAGTATGTTAGAGTCTTTCAGTGAGTCATTTAACATAAGTTGTTTCTAATTAGTTCTGTTCAATGATTAATTGATATCTTTGCTATATGAACCTGAGCAATGTGAGTTGATTAGTTGAGATTCAACATTATCAAATCCCTTTTCTGAATTTTAATTAGTTGATAAACACTGTTAGGTTTCATATGGTTATGGGTGCAATTACATTTTGAAATGGCTAAAACTGCAATAGTTCCATGTTAGTTGAACACTGTTAATGCTTTCATGCTTAGGTGAATTGGCTATAGCTGCTAGGTCTCATTAATTAGTTAGGAATTAGCTGAAAATGAACAAAATAGGCTGTTAGTTAAATAATTGGCCTAAGAATGGTCAACCTTGCAAAGGGTTGACCAATTCTATAAGCCCTAACACACAGCTCACTGTTAAACAGTGGCTGGTTGTGCAAATGGCTATGTCTGCAAATGCAGACTAGCCCAGGCTCTATATTGAGCCCTGAACAGCAAAGTGGCCAAACCTGTAAAGGTTTTGGGCCCAGATGTTCAGTATATGGCTTTGATAGCCCAAGCCAAGTCTCAACTTGAGACTGGCTAGTTCTTAAATAGCTTAAACATAACAATAAAACAGGTTATGCCTGCAATTAGCTTTAATTTGAAATAAATTGGTCTTAATTGACTGGAATTAGTTTAAAAGTGGCTAAAACTGAAATAGTTTCTTAAAATAAAACTGGCCAGCCCTTAAATACTAATGCCAGGGCTGGCTATTAGTTAAATAGGTTCAAAACAAGTTGAAATCTGCCCTAGGTAAACTGGTAAATCAGCAGTGCCCTTAGGGGCACAATTGGGAACTGAATAGGTAAAATAGTAAATAGTTAGAACTTAAAAGGGTAATGGAGTCATTCATGCTCCTGATTTATGCAATTTTGCAGAGATTGAGGGGTATAATGGTCTCCTAAAAATGGGAAATCTGTAAAAATCTTTAACTATTAGGGATACATTGGTAAAAACCCATAAAAGAGAATCTTTAGAACCTTCCAACACATGCTGGAAGGGTTTTGATAACTGAAAATGGGGACTTAAGTGTAGATTTGATAATTTTAGGAGGGGGAGAAGTGGGATAAAATCCCATAACTTTCTCCCCAAGTTTCAGCCTTAGGTTAGCTATAAATACACCTTCAAAAAGAGCTGAAAAAGGGGGAATTCCATGGAGAGAGCAATCTGAGTTAATATTTGGGGTTCCAATTCTGAGCATTCTGAAATTTATCTTTAGGCTAATTATTGAAGAGAAATACTAAAGAAAACATAGCAATTTAACAGTAATCGTTTCTGGAAATTCCGGGTGTGGAAAGCTTGTGGGTTTAATCTGGTTTTTTTTTCTGGGTTCCTGTTCGATTATCTGCTGGGTTTCTCTCATATTGCTGTTGCTGTGTTGCTGTGTTGCTGTGCTTATTCCATCTCACTGTTGCATTACCTTGTGTGAACCATTGCTGATTACTTGCTTCTTCATCCCTTAGACTCATCGGTTTCCTTTTATTTGATCCAGGTATATTCTCGTCCAGAAATCAAGCTGTAGAGACTGGTTTGAATGAAATGAAGATTTGAGTTACTTTGTTGTATGCTTGTAATTCCATTTTTAATTTATAGTATACTGCAGTAGATAGCAAAGGAAAAAAAACAGAAACAAAAGCCCTGTAATAGTTAGCATATTAGCAGTAGCATAGTAGTAATAGTATAGTTCACCACTTAGTTTAATTAGGTAAAGGCCCTAAAACATAAGCTAATTCATAATACCTGCAAGACAAATAAACACCAGTTCACATTAATTTCGCAGAAACATGACCGAATAGTAATTACATCTTCACTGATCTGCGTTTAGGTAATAATAAGTGTTGAACAAGAAAGTGTTAGGTCAAGCTATGGGTTAATAATCTGGTAATAAGTCATAAAAAAAAAATCATTAGTGTAAACATGCATAGGTATCTGATTCATTCATCTATAAGTATCTGGAAAATGGGACAATGGGATCATTAGATTGCATAATTGTCGCCTACATAATCTTAAGAGTCAAAGAAAGCAATATCACAGTAGGCTATAGAAAGGAAGAACTGGGGATAATACTAAGTATAAGCTGCAATTGAAATTGGTACTGCAATTACACGTGTGTAGTTAATTAGCTCATATTTATAGTTTATTAGTTTAATCATTTCTAAGTCTTCTTATGTAATCACACAGACCTCTTAGAATTGGTATTAGCTTTAAACCAGTAACTAATGATATGATCTTTTAGCTGTAAAAATGATAGTGATTTATAGTTTCATCAAGCCTGTACAGAAAACTACTGATTTAGAATTGTTATTTTATGTATATCTGATATAAATAAAAAATGCTTGTGAATTTCTTATTGATCAAAAACGTGTATCTTTGTTTGTTTATTTCCAATATAATTTCATTCTATGTCCGGGTTTGATTTTAGGCGCAAGCCCGAGCTGATAAGTAGCCAATTGACTAACGGCCATAAATTCATGTAAATATCTGGTCTTTCAAGGCCTGGATTGATGTAATGTGAGTGCAAAATGAGAACCAGGCCCAACAGCAATGAAATTCGAATAGGCCTGGAGCACTTGTGTAAATACGATTGAGGAAAGAACAAGTATAGAAAATGTAGTCAAATACAAGTATTGAAACCTTTAATGAAAATTGGGACGAGCCTCGCCCGAATAACACCGGGCCCCCATTTAGTGATGATATAACACAAAATAGATCCGGGAAAGCTAATAGTAAATTCCATAGCTTCTCCCAAAAGATTTAAAAGCCGGTAAATGTTACTTTAGGGCACGATTTTAATATACCTTCCTATGAACGAGTGTGCACTTGGTGCGACTCAAATCCAAATCTCGGTAAAGCTGAAATACACCAAAAGTCATAGGCGTACTGGTTGCGGTATGACTCGAGGAGTGTTTTCGCGATACCGCAAATTCCTAAAATAATATTCAACGTAAAAGCACATTATGTTGTTAAAATCTATAACTGAGTCAAACAAAAGTCAAAAACGACAGTGGAGCGACCGTGCTAAAACCACGGAACCCGGGAATGCCTAACACCTTCTCCCGGGTTAACAGAGTTCCTTATCCGGATCTTTGCTTCGCATACATTTTTAAGAGTCAAAATTCCTCGGATTCGGGATTAACCGGTGACTTGGGACACCATTATCATTCCCAAGTGGCGACTCCTGATTAATCTCTAATAAAATCCCGAACCGATTGTCCTTAAATTGGAAAAACTCCTTCCCTTACGTTATTTTATCCGTCTCGGGTAATCGAGCGTCGGGGTATACCCTACAAGTGTATTTATACACCTTACGCATGTTGGGGTAGTAAAAAGGAAGGTGTGACAGACGTCACAGCATATCACCTGCTGCAATTATTCAGTCCCGAGTTTATGAGGGGGACGATGCTTCAATTGAAGAACCGTGAAGCCCAATCGCCAGTTTTGGCTGAAGTTTTCAACCCGCTCCATTTAACGTCGATGGCGCTCACTGGGGGTGTATACAGACTTTGGAGGGGCTCCCTAGGCCCAAACACTATAATACGGCGACGTGCAGCCCGATCCACACATGTATTACTGCGGCGTGCTGTCCGATCCAATGTATATATATTTATATATTTATACTGCTACGGCGCTCAACCCGATCCCATAATATACACCAGTGCTCACTGAGAATGTGTGCGGACTCAGACTCCGAAGGGGCTCCTACAGCCCAAGCGCAATAATACTGCGGCGTGCAATCCGTCCCATATGTATATTACATGTATATTACATGTATATTACTGCGGCGTGCAGTCCGATCCAATATATATACTGCTGCGGCGTGCAGCCCGATCCAATATAGGTATATATATATAATACCTCATAACGGGTCCTCGACCCTATCCCAGTCAGTATATACTTGGCCTCTCGGGCCCAATATAATATATCACAGTGGGTCCTCGACCTTGTCTCAGTCAATATAGACTTGGCCTTTCAGGCCCAATATAGCATCTCATAGTGGGTCCTTGACCCTATCTCATCTCAATCGTTATAGACTTGGCCTTTCAGGCCCACTCAGCTAGAACAGGGAATTCCACCCTAGATAATCTCTCTCAATGTACACATCTAGTACGGGCTCATATTATGCTATACAGCTAGAACTATGGCTGAATGTACACATCTAGTACGGGCTCATATTATGCTATACAGCTAGAGCTACGGCTGAGTGTATGTTTCCAACATGATATAAGGGTCACCTAGCTCTATAGGTTCCCTAATGCTCTACAGATCGGCACAAGGCCCCAAACATGGCTATCAGCCCAATTGCACAGTTATAAACTTATTATCAGTCATAACACACAGTATACTATTAGTCGGGAAGGACTAAGTCCGAACCCCCAATCACAATGTCACCACGCCCGTCATAGAACGCGTGTCTCATCTCAATATAGCAATGTGAAGTGCTAGTACGGGGTTTCAAACCCTCGGTACATTATTTACTACTACCACTCACCTCGAACCGGTAGAAGCTTCATGCCCGCGACGCCTTAGCTCCTCGAACCGGCATCCACGCACGTCAAACTAGCCAAAATCAGTACAAATATATCAAAATAGGCTAATGGAACATAACCCAATCGAAAGAACTCGAAAAATATCAAAAATCACGAAATTGACAAAACCCGAGCCCCGGGCCCACATCTCAAAAAATTTCGAAATTTATATTTCCGGAATCCTCGTCTCGCCACGAGTTCGTACATACCAAATTCACAAAAATTGGAGTTCATTTGTCCCCTTAAATCACTATTTCTATCCAAGAGGGTTTTCTACCCTTTTCAACAAAAATTCTCAAATTAAATACTAAAACTTGCAATAGATTTGAGTTATACCACCAAAATTGAGTTAAGAACACTTACCCCGTTGTTCTCTCCAAAATTCCCACGAAAAATCGCCATTTCCGAGCTCCAAATCTTCAAAAATGGCAATATATTTTCGGACCTCAAATATATTCTGTCCGGCACTATTCACGGTTACTGGTCACGGTACTGTTCACGGACACTGTTCACGGTACTGTTCATGGACACTGTTTCACGGGCACTGTTCCCGGACACTGTTCACGGACACTGTTCACAGCAGATTTTTCTGCATTTTCTGCCCATTTTCTAAGTCCGGAATTATTCCGAGACACCTCCGAAACACTCCCGAGCCCTCGGGGCTCCAAACCAAATATGCACATTGACTCTAATACATCACACAAACTCGCTCGAGTGATCAAATCGCCGAAATAACATCAAAATCATCAATTTTCATCAAATCGAGGCCTAAGTTTCCAAAAACTTCCAAAAATACACTTTCGATCAAAAAACCGACCAAGCGATGTCCGAATGACCTGAAAATTTGCATACAAATTCAAAATCACCTAACGAAGCTACTACAACTGTCGGAATTCCATTCCGACTCCCAGATCAAAATATCACCCATTGATTGGATTCCGCCAAAATTCCAACTTCGCCAAAATAGGCTAACTTCTTCACCGGACCTCCAAGATTACTTCCAATTGCGCTTCTAAGTCTTAAATCATCCCCCGAAACTAACCGAATCATCGGAATTCAGTTCCGAGCCCTCTAACTCATAAGTCAACGTTGGGTTGACTTTTCCAACTTAAGCTTTCCTTAAAGATATTAATTGTCCCTTTTCCTACCAAAATCGATCCGAATTGACTCAAAGTTTGCACACAAGTCACATTCGACATTACGGACTTGTACCAACTTTCGGAATTACATTCTGACCCCGATATCAAAATTTTCACTTCCGGTCGAATTTTCTCATAAACCTTCAAATTCCTATATTTAGCAAATGACTTCAAAATGACCTCCGGACATCCGAATTCACTTCCGATCGCTTTCCCAACTCCAAAATCACCATACGGATCTATTCCCAGACTCGGAATCCCAAATGGACATCTATAACTCTAAAATGCCTTCCAACCCAAATTTATGAAATTTTTCTAAAATACTAACTTCCACCATATACGCCGAAATGCTCACGATTTATCAAAAACCAATTCCGGACATACGCCTTAGTTCAAAATCATCATACGAGCATGCTGGAACTTTTAGATCCCAATTCCGAGGTCATTTACTCAAAATTCCAATCCTATTTCATTTCTTCAACTTTCAGCTTTCAAAATGAGAATTTCCATTTAGATTTGACTCCAAACTTCCTGAATTTTAATTCTGACCATACACACAAGTCAATATACCTGAGATGAAGTTGTTCATGGCCTCAATCTGCTGAATGACGCGTCGGGACTCAAAACGACCGGTCGGGTCATTACAATTTATTTGTAGCAACAAAAAATATTTTTAAAAAATCTACAAGCATTTTAACATTAACCCAATCCACACTTGTAAGGTGCTCATCATCATCACTTACATGAGCATTAAACGTTGAGTTTAGTTTTTATATTCATATGCAATAACTAAACTTTCATACATGTAAATTCATCTAGTTGGACAAGGTTTAGGAACCTTTCTTTCTCATAGGCCAAATTCATCGCATTTTTTAAAATATTCTCTAAGTCTACTTCTGTGGTTTGAATAAAAAAACGAGTGAAGAGCTATTTTAACCTTTTTAATTTTAACATTTAAAATTTTCATACCATCACCCACAATTAAATGGTAAATATGACAAATACATCTAACATGAAAAATATTACTAAATGTAGGATTTAGTTTAGTGGTAAACAATGCTACAATATTAGTGTTACTAGTAGCATTATCCATTGAAATTGAGATTATTTTATCACTAATACAAAAATATCTACATCTATTCATAACCGTGCTAGAAATAAACTGCTTTGTGTGACATGAATTAATTATTGTATAAGCAATAATGCACTTTTGATTATCCTGTCCTCATCAGTTCAACGATTTATAACACTAAGATAATCACAGTCATTATCACTTCTACCAATATCAGTAGTAATACCAACACGATAAATAGCGCAAATATTATTCATATTCATGTTTATATTTATAAATATCACTCTTTACGGTTGTGCGAGGTCATCATTTATAAGTAGGATTTAAAACTTTTCTAATATAATACGCAAAGTGAGGGTTAGACGAAAAACTGTAGGGTAGAGGAGCCTGGGGAATTAGAGGAGGAATAGATTGGCCACTAGAATCACCACACTTGGATTTCCCCTTATTTTTACTAAACCTTTTTCTCTAAGGAATAAGCCATCTTAATTATAATTATACAAAGTAAATAAAACAAACAAAACTATAATATTAAAACTAAAGAGTCGGAACGAGTTTACGGAATTGATGAACAACTTGTTAAAAATTAATTTCATTAAAGACTTGAATACTTCAATTCATCAACTTCACAACTTTTAAAACAAATTGCAACAATAAAGTAACCAATTATAGAAGAAAATTAGAGATAGATTAATGATTTTGTGAGAAAATTGAAATAATGAGACGGTATTTATAGTTGAAAATAGGGAAAAAATGTAATTATAAAAAGTTTGGGGTTAAAATATAATTTGGGAGGAGGGGGATGGGGTTAAATGGCTATTTTAGACAGCCCAAACGACTATTTTTACAGCCCAACAACTAAAATTTAAATATTGCAACAACTACAAAAAATTGTGGAAATATTTTTTTTATTTTTAAAAAATAGTCGTTGGGCGTGTTTGAGCCTGTTTATGACCAGTTGAACTGACCCACTTAGCAATCGGTCCTGGCTCGCGGGCCTCTACCATAAGGCCGGCCCACTAGTAGGCCCACATCACCCCGTTACGGTTTTAAATGAGCTAGGACCGTTTAGGCCTAGAGCCCGTATGGGCCACGATCCTGGGCCGGTCCCGACCCACTTGCCACCCTTAGCTAGGCATATGCTCATGGAGGGGTTTATTTAGGTGAAAGTTAGTCCTTTCAACATTGAGACTTCTTCATTCCTATACCATATATGAAACTTTATTACAAAAAATGTGCATAATTTCATATTTACCCGCCATGTTCACAGTTTTTCTATAATTATTATATCATTAATTAAATATTAATTATTAGGAGCTGATTTCTTCCTAATTAGGCGTGCTACAAATTAGAAACAAAATATTCTAATTGATTTAGCTACTTTCAGATCAAATTTGAAACACAAATCCTACATCTTCAATTAAAATCAAATTACATAGACTCTTTCTGCAAAAACTCCGTTCTTCGATATTTTTTCTGAAGCCATAAATCAAAAAAAGATAAATCATCAAAAAAGCTCAATTCGACGTCATTCTCTCTACATCTCTCTATTTCTCAATCGCAAATTTCAGTAATACAAAGCGAATGAAAAGAGAGCAGTAAATCCATCATTGGCTGCCATTTAAAAAGCTTGAAAGTTTTGAATTCAAATTTGGATTTTCAAAATTTATTATTTGATTGGATCGGGTGTTATTAAAAATAATCGAAAATATGGTTTGGAGTTTCTATCTCAATTTTGAGGGGTTTTGGTGAAGATTAGACTTTGGTTTTGATTGAATTTCATATTGAAACTCGAAGAAGAAGACAAATTGCAGAAATTGTAGATAAATTGTAGATAAATTATATTCTGATTGTAGATGCTTTATTTTCTGTTTTTACAAATAAAAAATGGCTAAAACTTTTACAAATCTTTTGAAAAAACCCAATTATGTAAAAAATCCCAATTATTCAATGTACCCAGTTTATAGATATTTTGTAGATTGTTTGTATTCTAACTGTAGATGCTTTGTTTTCAGTTTTCACAAATCAAAAACGATTATAATATAGAACTGGTAATTTGATATACTAAATATAATTATATGAAACATTAAACATAAAGGGTAATAAAATTTCCTATATGGTATAGGAATATAAAAATTCCTTCAACATTTTGATTTACTAGAGGCTGGAGCAAGAATATGTAGCTCAAAATAATCAATGGAAAGAGAAAAAAACAAACTTATCAAAAATATTATTTTCCTTAATTGGTTAATTAGATATAGTCATGAATCATGACAAATAGGGCAAACATAATTTATAGTTTAACTTGGTAATCAAACAAATTAATAAAGGCAAAATAATTTTGAGTTAGCAAGTTGTGCTCCAACCTATTATTAGTTCAACAAGCTTTAACCTATCTACTAGAATGTTTTTTTTACTTCACAACTTTTGGAACACTTTGCTGTATGGTGATCAGGAGTGGCAAGTGGGCCGGGTCAGGTCGAATATGGTTCGGATAAAAAAGAAGAAATGAAAAAACGGATAAATTATATGATTCGATGCATATTTAATACGGATAAAAAGGGGATTAACGATTGATAATAATATGGTGTCACGACCCAAACCCCGGTCGTAATGGCGCTCAACACATTGCTAGGCAAGTCCGACCATGAATTCCAGATAACCAACCCATTTATTAATTAATACTGATTCGTTAAGGTTAATAGCTTATTTTCATAACAGAAACAACAAGTGCGGAAACAAAATACATGAAATACAGCCCAACGAATCCGGTGTCACAAGTTTGAGCCTCTACAGAAGGAAAAAGAACATCCTATACAATCTAAGTCTAGATAGAATAGTAATAGATATAAATGAAAGGAAGGAGAGAGACCGGGTCCTGCGGACGCCGGCAGCTACCTCGATGTCTCCTCGGATAATAGTAAAATAGCAGCTGGAATGTCCCTCACAACAGATACAAAATCAATGCTAGGAGACTCAGCTCCCACATCTCTCACAAAAGCTAAGTACGATAAACACCCTTTTTCAACCATCTTCCGAGCTTTTAAGAACGAAATAACACGGCTAGGGACGAAATCGGTCGAACCCCGCCACTCGATCCTGAGAAATACCAGGAATGGCCAACGTAACTGTCTTAGCATGACGGTCCAATATAGCATGGTACGGAGACAACCAGTCCATACCCAATATAACATCAAAGTCCACCATCCCCAACAATAACAAATCGGCCTGGGTCTCCAGACCCCCAATAGATATAACACAGGATCACAGGATCTATAGACATGATCCACAACAATCGTATCACCCACGGGGGTGGATACATGAACAGATAAATCAAGACTACCACGAGTCGCACCCAAATGATGTGCAAAATAAGAGGACACGTAAGAATATGTGGACCCTGGATCAAATAGAACGGAGGCATCTCTGTGACAGACAGAAATGATACCTGTAATTACAGCATCGGAGGCAACTGCATCACGCCTGTCAGGAAGTGCATAAAACCGTGCCTGGCCTCCACCAGATCTCTCCTCGCCCCTGGGGCGTCCACGAGAAGACTGACCTCCACCTCTACTAGACTGAGATGGTGCTGATGATGAGGGCTGATCCCTCCGCTGAGTCCTGTCCCTACGGAGTCGAGGGCACTGTCTCCTTATGTGGCCAAACTCACCACACTCATAACATGCACCTGGTGCTGGGGAAGGGGACTGAAGAGAACCCCTCACTGCTCATAACATGCACCTGGTGCTGGAGAAGTAGGTGCTGCACTCTGGGCTGGGAGGGCACTAAGTGATGACTGACCCTGCCGAAACCCCTGTCGACCACGACCATAAGAACCTCCGCTCTGCTCTGGGCGGCCTGAATGAGAAGGTCTAGATGAGCGACCTCTGCTCTGCTGGGAATGCCCTCTAGATGGAGCACCACTGAAACTGCCCGAACCACGAGGCCTCTTGGCCTCCCGCTCCTCTCTCTCGGCGACGATCCGCCTCAATGGAGCGTGCCATATCAACAACCTGCTCAAATGATGATGACAAAACTCTCTCTCCGGTCATAAGAATACGGATAGAGTAGTTGAGGCCATCAATGAACCTCCTGATCCTCTCCCTATCATTAGGGATCATCCATGTGGCATGCCTAGCCAACTGTGTGAATCTAAGCTCATACTGAGTCACAGACATATCGCCCTGAACCAACCACTCGAACTGGCGACGTAGCTCCTCGCGGCGAGACTGAGGTACATACTTCTCTAGAAAGAGAGTAGAGAACTGCCGCCATGTGAGAGGTTCTGCTCCTGCAGGCCTACGCCTCTCAAACTCTTCCCACCAATCAAATGCGGGACCAGTGAACTGAAAGGTAGTAAATGAAACTCCGCTGGACTCGAGAATACCAGCCGTCCGCAACATCCTCTGACACTTGTCCAAGAAACCCTGGGCATTCTCGCCCTCAGCGCCACCGAAATGGGGTGGCTGAAGTCTACCAAATCTCTCGAGACGACGCCGCTCGTCATCGGGCATAACTTCGAACCATATGCTCTGGAGCCGGAGCCGGTGCTGCCGGAGAAATAACCGGTGCAACCACCGAGCGGGGGACCGCCTCCGGCGTCCGAAGTCCCCGAACAACCGGGTCGGGTGTGCGAGCCGCAGGGGTCTGCCGACCACCCCCGACCGAGATGTCGCTACGGTAGCGGTAGGCCGAAACTACCCGAGCCAAACCGGAACACACCGATAATATCCGAGCAAGAGTCTCTCGAAGACCGAGAATAGCAATAGATATAGTCCGGCCCCGAACCGGGGCCGCCGGAGCGTCAACCACCGGGGACCGCTCCCGAACCGGTACCACGAGCGGGTCGGCCGGCACCGCCTCGCCCGCCCTACCTCTAACTCTAGCACGACCGCGCCCACGGCCTCTAACGGGTGGCAATGGAGGTCATCCACCTCGTCCTGATGCTCTCATTCTCGCCATCTGCGAGAGAATAGAATATAGAAGTTCAGTTCTCGAAACAACAAGATCGCACGACAGAGTTCAAGAAAAGTGAAGTTTTCCTAAAGGTTCGCGCAGCCTCCCGAGGATAAGTACGAGCGTCCCCGTACCGATCCACAAGACTCTACTAACCGGCTCAAGACTCATGAGGCCTAGTAAACCTAGGCTCGATACCAACTTGTCACGACCCCGAATCCGGTCGTGATGGCGCCCAACACATTGCTAAGCCAGCCCGACCAATCAATATTAACAACGGAGCTAGAAGCTCTCTTTAACCCATTTAAGCATATTAATTCATGAAGCAACAATGACACATATAACGAAAACGGGGAACCAAGTCCCATAATACATCAACTCCCATAGACCGAAGGGTCAAGAGTCATGAGCCTCTACTGAACATGAGTGTACAAGGTTTACAAGATACCAAGTGCGGAAAGAAAAGTTAATACAAAATCAAGAGACAGTGAGAAGGAATATCGGGTCCTGCGGACTCTGCAGCTACCTCGAATATCCACAAATGTCGACTCGCACAGCTACTGGATCACTACTGAGAGGTACCTGGATCTGCACACAAGGTGCAGGGAGTAAAATGAGTACTGCCAGACTCAGTGGTAATAAACAGGGGTAAGATAGCGCAGATAAGAAATCCACAATAAAGCACTATGTAAAAGCTGTAATCAAATACCCTGTCACATAATCAATATCAACTGTACCTGTACCAACAAGTACCAGCAAAACAGTATAACAGCTAGCAGATGTAGCTAAAATGCAATGCAATGCATGATATGACCGCTACGGCGCGTAGCCCGATCCAATTTGGGTACCCGTGCTCACTGGGGGGTTCAGACTCCGGAGGGGCTCATACAGCCCAAGCACAATATCACTGCGGCGTGCAGTCCGATCCAACATATATACTGCTGCGGCGCGCAGCCCGATCCACTACCAGTCAGCTAATATGCAATTACAGCCTCGCAGGCTCAAAAGTAGTTTTTGAAAACATCTTTTATCATTTTTCAGTTGAAAACAGTAATATTAAGTTCTAGAGATTGAAAATAGCATGATAACAGAAATAGCTACGGACTGGTAGTAACTAACATGTCAATATGATAAGATAATGATAACGATCCTCGCGGGATCCAATAACTGGCTCACGGCCCACAAGTATACTCAACCACCCAAGAAGGGGGTTCCTCGGCTCAAGAGTGGCCATTATCACAATATATAATATGCAACCATCCGAGAAGAAGGTTCAATGGCTCAAGAATAGCCTAATATCATAATACAGTATCAACAAGTCAGACTAAGTCATAGTCCCCAATCACAATCGACCCCGCACTCACAAGAGAGTACGTGTCTCGCCGCTATACAGCGTCACAAAGTGGTATACCGGGGTTTCGAACCCGCTGGTCATCACCCACATCTATTACTCACCTCAAAACGGCGCGACGACTACTCCGCAATGCCCTTGCCACGAGAATCAAGCTCCGCACGCATAGAATCTGATCAAATACAGTAGAAACACAACAAATTAGGCCAATGGGACGACACCCAATCAATACAACTCAATTTACATCAAAATTCTCAAAGTTGTCAAAACCCGACTTTCGGTACGCTTGTCGAAAAATTACAAAAGTCATATATTCGGGATCCTCATCTCGATACGAGTCTAGGCATATAAAATTTACCAAAATCGGACTCCATTTGCCCACTCAAATCAGTGTTTTCCTTTAATTTAGGCCTAGGGCTCAAACCCACCTTTAATCTTTCATTTACAGAAATTTAACCCATGATTTCATGTTAAAATGATGCAATTAAGCCACAAAACTTACCTCCAACGAAACCCCGATGATTTCCCAGCAATCTCCCGTCAATTTTTTCTCTTGGAACTCAAACATGAAGGTTTTGGGTATTAAACCCGCGTCTGGTTCTGTTCTGAACTTAACTTCACTGCCAGCCTATTTTCTTCATCGCGTTCGCGACGCCTCTCACGCGAACGCGATGCCTTTTTCCTCTTCTTCATCGCGAACGCGTCACTCCTTCACGCGTTCGCGAAGGTCAACTTCCCAGCCTCCGGATTAGTACTCTACGCGAACGCGTAGTCTCCCACGCGAACGCGTGGCCTCGCCAATTCCTTCTTCGCGATCGCGGCCTAAACCCACGCGAACGCGATGCGCCCTAACTCCCTCATACGCGAACGCGACCTTCACTCACGCGTCCGCGAAGCTTCCCAGCCTTTCCAATACGCGAACGCGATACCCCCCTCGCGAACGCGATGCCTGCCGAACTTGGCCTACGCGAACGCGGGCCGTGCCCTCGCGAACGCGAAGGCCAAATCACTGCCCAGTGATCTGCAGATTACAGCAGGTCTTTTCTTGCTTCCAAATGTCGGATGATGGTCCGGATTCACCCCGAGGCCCTCGGGACCCCAACGAAAACCACCAACATACCCCAAAACACGGTACGAACTTGTTCCAATCATAAAAACACCATCCTAAACTTCAAAATCACCAATTACCCACGGATTCAAGCCTAAATTTCTTCAAAACTTCCGAATTACACATTCTATCAAAAACCCGACCAAACGACGTCCGAATGACCTGAAATTTTGCGAACATATCCAAAATCACCTAACGAAGCTACTGCAACTGTCGGAATTCCATTCCGACCCCCGGATCAAAATCTCACCTACCGTTCGGATTTCGCCAAAATTCAACCTTAGCCATTTGAAGCATAGTCCTAATGGTCTCACTATTATCAGACTGTCACGACCCTAGTTCACCAATCGTGAACATGTCGTGATGGCACCCAGTCCCCACGACTAGGTAAGCCTAACACGTTGCGGAATATACCAATTTATGAATATTTAATAAGAATTAGCGGAAAATAAGATGAAAGGAATGTAATCCGTGCCGCTTGGCACATACACCAATCAAATACGCTGTTTAAAACACTACCAAGACCCGGAATCCCACGGGTAACACAGACTAAAAGAGATCATACAATTGTAGCTCTATGTAAAAGGAGTATCTAACAATGGAATGAAGGAAAACATCTACTAATACTATCAGAATAGAAAGAAGGCCTCCGGATCCGCGGACGTAGCAGATCATACCTCGAGATCTCCCAAAATGATGTTGAATTACCTAATATGAGCTTGTCCCGATGTACCTGGATCTGCACAACAAAAGTGTGCAGAAGAGTAGCATGAGTACACCACGGCGGTACTCAGTAAGTGCCAAGCCTAACCTCGATGGAGTAGTGACGAGGAAGGTCAGGGCCCTACTGAGAAACAATAATATAGTGATGATAACAATAATAGACAGTTTAAATGATAATAACTCCCGCAATAACAACAATAAAATGATTACTGCAACCGTCTATAATTAAGCTAACAACAAATAACCAACTCAATAAAACACGTCCAGGACCTGTGGGAATCGAACCCACAGTGCCATTGACAGTACCTCTGGGTCTCCGGAATCGAACCCGCAGCCCATGTCTCAATAAATAATCAATACCTCAGGATCTCCGGGATTCAAACCCGTAGTCCCTACAAATAACTCAGGATCTCGGGAATCGAACCCGCAGTCACTACCAATAACTCAGGATCTCGGGAATCGAACCCGTAGTCCCTACCAATAACTCAGGATCTCGGGAATCGAACCCGTAGTCCCTACCGATAACTCAGGATCTCGGGAATCGAACCCGTAGTCCCTACCAATAACTCGGGATCTCGGGAATCGAACCCGTAGTCCCTACCAATATCACTCCGGGTCTCTGGGAATCGAACCCACAGCCCTGGGTCTCCGGGAATTGAACCCGCAGTCCACAAACATAACAAATAAAGGAAAACACAGAAAGAATATAATATGCTTAACTACAACTTTACCAAAATTTGTGCCAACAACTATCAAGAAGCTCAAGTAAGGCAATTAGGCAACTAGTCATAAAGTACTACCTAATCATGATTTTTCTAACTACTACCGGGTAAGAATATCAGATTAATCGGCTAAAAACAGGGATATCACAAATTAGGCATTTTATATAAAGTATGTGTTCAACAACCAGCGCATGTACATGCTCGTCACCTCGCGTACAAGGCATTTAAACTTTCACATAAAAATCCTCGGGGTGGAAGTTCCCCCACACGAGGTTAGACAAGCCACTTACCTCAATTCCGGTACAAAGCCGCTAAGAAACGACTCCCTTGCCACGAGTATCCGACTCCGAGTGGCTCAACTCTATCCAATTAAATTGCAAATTGTAAATAATAAATCAAGTAATTTATTCTGCAATTAAATTCTAAGCTAATACAAAAAAATTATGAAAAATGACCAAGATCACACAAACATCGATGAAGCTCGATTTCTAAAAGATGGCGTTTTTAGCCATACATATCCGAAATTCACCCCTTAATGATACTACGATGATCCAATACAGTTATGTAACTTCAATCTACAATTCAACATTCAATAGGGCCAATATTGATCATAAATTCCATAACTTATGCCATTTAGGCATATTATCAAACACCTTATAGGCATGGTTATTTTCACCTCATAACTATAGTATTGGTTCTTCCAACTATCACCATTAACCAACAATTCATCTCACCATCATTCCTAACCAATTTATAACTTCCAAATACACATGTATGACCATCCATTCACACCCAACCAACAAAATTCCATCAAATAAATACCTTTAAATCCCTACCATGTTCATGTATTTAAATTGGGAATTTATGACTTCCAATTACCATGCCATAAGTTGTAATACTTGATTCATACTCATATTCCCATAATATATCCATATATATAAGTCTAAGGTGTAGGATTTACCTTTTGGAAGAAATCTTGCAAAAACCCCTTTTGAGCTCTTGAAGGAATTTCTTGAAAATATAAAGATTTTCAAGATTAATCCATGTTAATATAAGTGTTTAGGAGTAGTAATCAACTCAAAATACTCCAAAAATCTTACCTTGGATCATAGAAATGAAGAGTAGGACGGATTCCTCTTGAGAGAGCAAGCCTTTGCCCCAAAAATGACTTTGGAACTCTCTATACCCGGTCTTGGGGGTATTTAGGGGCCTGCTACTAGCGCGCCCGCGCTAATTAGCGCGGGTTGAGGCAGTAAATAACTCATTAGCGCGAGCAACTAGCGCGCCCGCGCTAAGGCCGCGCTACTGACACATGCTCAGAAAAATGGTCATAACTTTCTCTTTACACCTCCAAATGACGAACGGTTTATTGCGTTGGAAACTAGACTCAAAGGGCTTTAATTTGATATTTTGTAGCTCACACAACTCTTTATATAACGGGAGATATGATCGTTTAAAGTGAGGTCTTGTGCACACTCATTTACATCTCCCGTCAATTTTTTCTCTTGGAACTCAAACATGAAGGTTTTGGGTATTAAACCCGCGTCTGGTTCTGTTCTGAACTTAACTTCACTGCCAGCCTATTTTCTTCATCGCGTTCGCGACGCCTCTCACGCGAACGCGATGCCTTTTTCCTCTTCTTCATCGCGAACGCGTCACTCCTTCACGCGTTCGCGAAGGTCAACTTCCCAGCCTCCGGATTAGTACTCTACGCGAACGCGTAGTCTCCCACGCGAACGCGTGGCCTCGCCAATTCCTTCTTCGCGATCGCGGCCTAAACCCACGCGAACACGATGCGTCCTAACTCCCTCATACGCGAACGCGACCTTCACTCACGCGTCCGCGAAGCTTCCCAGCCTTTCCAATACGCGAACGCGATACCCCCCTCGCGAACGCGATGCCCGCTGAACTTGGCCTACGCGAACGCGGGCCGTGCCCTCGCGAACGCGAAGGCCAAATCACTGCCCAGTGATCTGCAGATTACAGCAGGTCTTTTCTTGCTTCCAAATGTCGGATGATGGTCCGGATTCACCCCGAGGCCCTCGGGACCCCAACGAAAACCACCAACATACCCCAAAACACGGTACGAACTTGTTCCAATCATAAAAACACCATCCTAAACTTCAAAATCACCAATTACCCACGGATTCAAGCCTAAATTTCTTCAAAACTTCCGAATTACACATTCTATCAAAAACCCGACCAAACGACGTCCGAATGACCTGAAATTTTGCAGGCACATCCAAAATCACCTAACGAAGCTACTGCAACTGTCGGAATTCCATTCCGACCCCCGGATCAAAATCTCACCTACCGTTCGGATTTCGCCAAAATTCAACCTTAGCCAATTCAAGCCTATTTCTACACGGGCCTCCAAATTCAATTCCGATCGCTCCCCTAAGTCACAAATCACCTTCCGGAACTAACCGAATCATCAGAATTCGATTCCGAGCCCTCTAACCAAAAAGTCAACTCCTGGTTGACTTTCCTTATTCAAGTCTCCTTCAAAAAGGCTATATGCCTCATTTTCAATCCAATTCACTCCTAACTCCCCCGATAGACTCTAACACTGGTAACACAGACTAAAAGAGATCATACAATTGTAGCTCTATGTAAAAAGAGTATCTAACAAAGACATGAGAGAAAACATCTACTAATACTATCAGAATAGAAGGAAGGCCTCCGGATCCGCGGACGTAGCAGATCATACCTCGAGATCTCCCAAAATGATGTTGAATTACCTAATATGAGCCTGTCCCGATGTACCTGGATCTGCACAACAAAAGTGTGCAGAAGAGTAGCATGAGTACACCACAGCGGTACTCAGTAAGTGCCAAGCCTAACCTCGATGGAGTAGTGACGAGGAAGGTCAGGGCCCTACTGAGAAACAATAATATAGTGATGATAACAATAATAGACAGTTTAAATGATAATAACTCCCGCAATAACAACAATAAAATGATTACTGCAACCGTCTACAATTAAGCTAACAACAAATAACCAACTCAATAAAACACGTCCAGGACCTGTGGGAATCGAACCCACCGTCCCATTGACAGTACCTCTGGGTCTCCGGGAATCGAACCCGCAGCCCATGTCTCAAAAATATCTCAATAACTCGGGATCTCCGGGAATCGAACCCGCAGTCCCTACCAATAACTCGGGATCTCGGGAATCGAACCCGTAGTCCCTACCAATAACTTAGGATCTCGGGAATCGAACCCGTAGTCCCTACCAATAACTCAGGATCTCGGGAATTGAACCCGTAGTCCCTACCAATAACTCAGGATCTCGGGAATCGAACCCGTAGTCCCTACCAATAACTCGGGATCTCGGGAATCGAACCCGTAGTCCTTACCAATAACTCAGGATCTCGGGAATCGAACCCGTAGTCCCTACCAATAAATCAGGATCTCGGGAATCGAACCCGTAGTCCCTACCAATATCACTCCGGGTCTCTGGGAATCGAACCCACAGCCCTGGGTCTCCGGGAATTGAACCCGCAGTCCACAAACATAACAAATAAAGGAAAACACAGAAAGAATATAATATGCTTAACTACAACTTTACCAAAATTTGTGCCAACAACTATCAAGAAGCTCAAGTAAGGCAATTAGGCAACTAGTCATAAAGTACTACCTAATCATGATTTTTCTAACTACTACCGGGTAAGAATATCAGATTAATCGGCTAAAAACAGGGATATCACAAATTAGGCATTTTATATAAAGTATGTGTTCAACAACCAGCGCATGTACATGCTCGTCACCTCGCGTACAAGGCATTTAAACTTTCACATAAAAATCCTCGGGGTGGAAGTTCCCCCACACGAGGTTAGACAAGCCACTTACCTCAATTCCGGTACAAAGCCGCTAAGAAACGACTCCCTTGCCACGAGTATCCGACTCCGAGTGGCTCAACTCTATCCAATTAAATTGCAAATTGTAAATAATAAATCAAGTAATTTATTCTGCAATTAAATTCTAAGCTAATACAAAAAAATTATGAAAAATGACCAAGATCACACAAACATCGATGAAGCTCGATTTCTAAAAGATGGCGTTTTTAGCCATACATATCCGAAATTCACCCCTTAATGATACTACGATGATCCAATACAGTTATGTAACTTCAATCTACAATTCAACATTCAATAGGGCCAATATTGATCATAAATTCCATAACTTATGCCATTTAGGCATATTATCAAACACCTTATAGGCATGGTTATTTTCACCTCATAACTATAGTATTGGTTCTTCCAACTATCACCATTAACCAACAATTCATCTCACCATCATTCCTAACCAATTTATAACTTCCAAATACACATGTATGACCATCCATTCACACCCAACCAACAAAATTCCATCAAATAAATACCTTTAAATCCCTACCATGTTCATGTATTTAAATTGGGAATTTATGACTTCCAATTACCATGCCATAAGTTGTAATACTTGATTCATACTCATATTCCCATAATATATCCATATATATAAGTCTAAGGTGTAGGATTTACCTTTTGGAAGAAATCTTGCAAAAACCCCTTTTGAGCTCTTGAAGGAATTTCTTGAAAATATAAAGATTTTCAAGATTAATCCATGTTAATATAAGTGTTTAGGAGTAGTAATCAACTCAAAATACTCCAAAAATCTTACCTTGGATCATAGAAATGAAGAGTAGGACGGATTCCTCTTGAGAGAGCAAGCCCTTGCCCCAAAAATGACTTTGGAACTCTCTATACCCGGTCTTGGGGGTATTTAGGGGCCTGCTACTAGCGCGCCCGCGCTAATTAGCGCGGGTTGAGGCAGTAAATAACTCATTAGCGCGAGCAACTAGCGCGCCCGCGCTAAGGCCGCGCTACTGACACATGCTCAGAAAAATGGTCATAACTTTCTCTTTACACCTCCAAATGACGAACGGTTTATTGCGTTGGAAACTAGACTCAAAGGGCTTTAATTTGATATTTTGTAGCTCACACAACTCTTTATATAACGGGAGATATGATCGTTTAAAGTGAGGTCTTGTGCACACTCATTTACATCTTCGCCTATTATGAAGTTTTCCAACTTCAAAAGTTCCCGTTAACCATCCGAAATCACCCCGAGGCCCCCGGACCTCAACCAAAAATACTAACACCTCCTAAAACATCATGCAAACTTGTTCCAATCATCGACATGCATCAAACAACGCCAATACCATCAAATTTCATCGAATTCAAGCTTAAGTTCTTCTAAAACTTCCAAAACACGCATTTAATCAAAAACCCGACCAAACGACGTCCGAATGACCTGAAAATTTTCGGACATATCCAAAATCACATAACAAAGCTATAGAAATTGTCGGAATTCCATTCTGACCCCCGGATCAAAATCTCACCTATCGTTCGGATTCGCCAAAATTTCAAACTTCGGTATTTCAAGCCTAATTGAGCTACGGACCTCCAAAATACATTCCGAACGCGCTCCCAACCCAAAATCACCTAACGGAGCTAATGGAACCATCGGATTTCCATTCCGAGGTCGTCTTAATGCTATTCCAAATACGGGCCATTTTTCAACTATAAGGCTCTCATTTAGGGACTAAGTGTCCCAAAACGCTTCAAATTCTATAACCGAACCTCCCGGCGAACTACAATAGAAGAGATGAACTTAGGGAAATAGTTAGATTGGGGATCGGGGTATAATTTTCAAAAACGACCGGTCGGGTCGTTACATCTTCCCACACTTAAAAGATTCGTTCGTCCTCGAACGAGCATAGAAAACATACCTGGAGTAGTGAAAAGATGAGGGTACTGGCTGCACATATCCTGCTCAGTCTCCTAAGTCGCCTCCTCGACCGGCTGACCTCGCCACTGAACCTTTACTGGAGCGATGTTCTTTGACCTTAGCTTCCTAACCTGCCTGTCTAGAATGGCCATTGGCTCCTCAACATAAGACAGATCCTCGTCTAGCTGAACAGAAGTGAAATTCAACCCATGTGACGGGTCACCATGGTATCTCCGAAGCATAGAGACATGAAATACGGAATGGACTCCGGCTAGGCTGGGAGGTAAGGCCAACTCATAAGCAACCTCCCCAACATGCCTCAAAATCTCAAAAGGGCCAATAAATCTAGGACTCACTTGAGCACATTAGCCTGATATATCTGAAGATATTCCCTCTTGTTTAACAATTAAGTCTTAGAGCCTAATTCCAACATCCGGAATTCTGTGTCAGGCTTGTTTTCATCAAGAGATCACTCAATATTCCTCAAACGCCGTCCTCCAACATGACTGCATAACCTTGCTGGATTCTTACCTTACAACACAAAATCCACAGGATCACGATAATATTTTATGATCAAATTAGCCAAAAATTCAACGAATCAGATGCTCCCATTGCACCTCACGATCTACATAGGTCTCGTTCCAACTTTTACAATACCGACACGACGGAAGAGATGTGCCGATATCCATAACCAACTACTGAATCAACAATTCATTGGGTCTATACTCCTGACAGGATCCATTACCTTGTCCTAAACTAGAGGATGATCCTTTCCTCTATAATATACTTCATATAATCAGTTTGCACCGACCCCAAATCACATAATCTCATCTCACCCAGTACGAACTGCTCAGGCGATAAGCCACATCAGACATAATCAAAAGTCCCACAAGATGACACAATGTGCTAGTAGGCTATTAATTCGTACGTGGTACCAAAAGGAAGGCGAACACTAGAGAGAACTATTCAACTCTCAAAATAACATGGACTTCCTCAGAAAAATAGGAAACAGAACACATCAAAGCAATTATAGACACTGAAATAAACATCACACTGTTGCGGCGTGCAACCCGATCCCAACAGTATACCCATGGCGGCGTGCCACCCGATCCCAACAATATAACCATGGCGGCGTGCCACCCGATCCCAATAATATAACCATGGCGGCGTGCCACCCGATCCCAACAATATAGACTCACACAAGGAGTCATATGTCGAGCCGAATAGCTCGTCACATAAAAATACTGAATATCGATCATAAGCACACTAAGGTGCATGATATTAGACTCAATGGAAACATATAGCGCTATAGGCTATGAACTCAAGCACAATTGAGGTGCGACATAAGATCTGAGTCTCGAGAGCCATCATGCTCATATAACATCACCGCTGAGCGGAACCTCAACACATAAGGAACTTACCAAGCCGTCTCACACTCATACGGCGCAATATATCTTTACATGAATTACTAACCGCGAAATAAGACCGCGACTATCCCTCCGTAAAGGGCGCATTGCTGGAAGAAACATAACCGGCCTGATGCAAGGCTCACTTCCACATTTAAATCTATCCACCGACCTTAAGTCTATCCTGGTCGTGCCAAGCTAAGTCAATAATATTTCACAGGTCTATAACCCAATAAGCAGAGTGCCCTCCAGGCATAAATTCTCAAATGAATGATATCACCAAAAACCTCATACTTGGTTTAAATTTCTAACCAATCAAGTGACTACAAGTCACACCTATACAATCTTCTTGTGGGTCAAGCTCCCACCATCCTCCGAATAATTAAACGGGCCTGCACATTCAACCCACCGGCTGCACTAACACTGAAAGCGATTAGGAGTCCCTAACCGGGATGCAAAGCATTTCTCACAGAACACCGATCTCAAATGATACCGATGTTAATACCCATCTTACTCAAAACACCGAAACTCCTTTTCTGCTCATCCGAGCTCTTTATATCACATTCATTGACCAAACTGTGACCTTGGTCCTTACTTCAAATTTCATACTACTCACTGCATATCACGTGCCGATATACGATAGACATAATTTCCATCATAGCTCTAGAACTGGCGATAGGCTAATATTACATCACATAAGACTTTCCATTTAGCTCACTGCAGGAGAACTATAACAACATACGGCGAATTCTCATAACCATCGAATATGCCAATCTCTAAGTAGTGGTCCAAGCCAACATAACCCTTCCCGAGATCTGCCTACTCATAACAGGCCCTTAACAGAAGAATACTTTAGAATAACATCAATCACTGTGGCCGACAAGTCTCAAATGCACCGCCACAAATCACATGCATAACTCGATCACGTTGCATGAACCGATCATTGACATCAATATGCCAACTCAGCTATGGCTAATCAATCTACTTCCTTCCAGTTTATCCTGGATTGCCTTAGAAATGTAAATATCTCCCTTCAATACCTAGCTTATTTCAACCACACTCACCCAATTTTTATAACATATGAATACCCTCTCAATAAAGCACCCAACGGGATTACTTCCCGCGAAGCCTGCACCTATACGAGGCATAAATCATAATTTTTTTTTTCAAGTTGAACCTGAGCCATTAAGGCTAACCATAACATGCATTCAACAATTCATATACTCAAATTACCACTCGTGGTCTTTTTCCGTAGCTGCAATAACCCATTAATACGCTAGTATCCAGTATTCACACAGGTAATTAACCATGCGACCCAATCTTAAGCGGTGGGACTCTCCCACTTAGCCCAAAGCCACTATTACACGACTCTCGCACACATTAGAACCATTCTCTCAAGTCATTTACTATTATTCCACTACAACTCGCTTGATCCAACGAATATAACCACATGTGCTCTATTAGTACTCTAACACCATAGTGTATGACCTCATCCCAATACAACAAAACATTTTCTCGCTCCATGCACCGAGCATTCTCTACCAACGATATCTTAAAACATACTATGATTCTCACACGCCTACGAAGCACCATGTAGCCTTTGTCGAATATTTCCCTACTGATAATAAAATGTAGAGTTTACTAGGGACACAGGAACATCAAAAGTCCCAACATCATACCATACGAGCCCCAACTCTTGCCCATCCGCAAGTTTTCAAGAACTTTTTGAATAGCACATAAATACATCGCATGCCAAATGTGATATGACACATGACCCATCATTTGATCGTTGATAGTGGAATCCTTTCACTTGGCATGAAGCCTTACGATACATCTTGCTAATCCATGACAATAGCCCTTATCATTTATACATCTTCATCATAAGCAGCCCAAGACATTCGTTTGGTACATGTCCTTCTTAAGACAGTTAAACTCATTTCCCACCAGTATCTCTGCTGTCTGAATCCTTCGCTAAATAGATATCACATGTGAACCATATAGTTTTTATTACCACCAACTATCTTTAGATCTACATCCACCTTGTGATTTTACCATTGTTGTGACGATTTGGTAGTTAAGTAAACCTTCTCAAGACCGTACTTAACAATCGAATGTCGGAATCTAGTGCACCCCCATGTGCACAATTGAAGATCTCTCAATTCTCTTGCATTATCGTTATGGATGACATGCGGTAACAATGGTTGAGTAAATTCTTGACTCCCTTGAAATCCATGTGCAGCATCACGAACCGTCGGCGCATACTTGATACCGAGTGCGCAATTTCAATACACGAGTGGGTGCAAAAGAACATATGACATAGGCTCTAACTGAATAAATGGCGCACGATAAGGAATTCAAAGAATTGAAGAGTTTCCTAAACAGTTACATAGCCTCTCGTAGATAAATACAGACGTCTCCGTATCGATCAGCGAGACTCTAAGTAACCGGTCCGTGTCCCGTGACTCCTATGAACCTAGAGCTCTGATACCAACTTGTCACGACCCTAGTTCACCAATCGTGAACATGTCGTGATGGCACCCAGTCCCCACGACTAGGTAAGCCTAACACGTTGCGGAATATACCGGTTTATGAACATTTAATAAGAATTAGCGGAAAATAAGATGAAAGGAATGTAATCCGTGCCGCTTGGCACATACACCAATCAAATACGCTGTTTAAAACACTACCAAGACCCGGAATCCCACGGGTAACACAGACTAAAAGAGATCATACAATTGTAGCTCTATGTAAAAAGAGTATCTAACAAAGACATGAGAGAAAACATCTACTAATACTATCAGAATAGAAGGAAGGCCTCCGGATCCGCGGACGTAGTAGATCATACCTCGAGATCTCCCAAAATGATGCTGAATTACCTAATATGAGCCTGTCTCGATGTACCTGGATCTGCACAACAAAAGTGTGCAGAAGAGTAGCATGAGTACACCACAGCGGTACTCAGTAAGTGCCAAGCCTAACCTCGATGGAGTAGAGACGAGGAAGGTCAGGGCCTTACTGAGAAAACAATAATATAATGATGATAACAATAATAAGCGGTTTAAATGATAATAATTCCGAAATAACAACAATAAAATGATTACCGCAACCGTCTACAATTAAGCTAACAACAAGTAACCAACTCAATAAAACAAGTCCAGGACCTGTGGGAATTGAACCCACAATCCCATTGACAGTACCCATGGGTCTCCGGGAATCGAACCCGCAGCCCATGTCTCAGTAAATCTCAGGATCTCCGGGAATCGAACCCGCAGTCCACATCTCAATAAATCTCAGGATCTCCGGGAATCGAACCCGCAGTCCCTACAAATAACTCAGGATCTCGGGAATCGAACCCGCAGTCCTTACCAATAACTCGGGATCTCGGGAATCGAACCCGTAGTCCCTACCAATAACTCAGGATCTCGGGAATCGAACCCGTAGTCCCTACCAATAACTCAGGATCTCGGGAATCGAACCCGTAGTCCCTACCAATAACTCAGGATCTCGGGAATCGAACCCGTAGTCCCTACCAATATCACTCCGGGTCTCTGGGAATCGAACCCACAGCCCTGGGTCTCCGGGAATTGAACCCGCAGTCCACAAACATAACAAATAAAGGAAAACACAGAAAGAATATAATATGCTTAACTACAACTTTACCAAAATTTGTGCCAACAACTATCAAGAAGCTCAAGTAAGGCAATTAGGCAACTAGTCATAAAGTACTACCTAATCATGATTTTTCTAACTACTACCGGGTAAGAATATCAGATTAATCGGCTAAAAACAGGGATATCACAAATTAGGCATTTTATATAAAGTATGTGTTCAAGAACCAGCGCATGTACACGCTCGTCACCTCGCGTACAAGGCATTTAAACTTTCACATAAAAATCCTCGGGGTGGAAGTTCCCCCACACGAGGTTAGACAAGCCACTTACCTCAATTCCGGTACAAAGCCGCTAAGAAACGACTCCCTTGCCAAGAGTATCCGACTCCGAGTGGCTCAACTCTATCCAATTAAATTGCAAATTGTAAATAATAATTCAAGTAATTTATTCTACAATTAAATTCTAAGCTAATACAAAAAAATTATGAAAAATGACCAAGATCACACAAACATCGATGAAGCTCGATTTCTAAAAGATGGCGTTTTTAGCCATACATATCCGAAATTCACCCCTTAATGATACTACGATGATCCAATACAGTTATGTAACTTCAATCTACAATTCAACATTCAATAGGGCCAATATTGATCATAAATTCCATAACTTATGCCATTTAGGCATATTATCAAACACCTTATAGACATGGTTATTTTCACCTCATAACTATAGTATTGGTTCTTCCAACTATCACCATTAACCAACAATTCATCTCACCATCATTCCTAACCAATTTATAACTTCCAAATACACATGTATGACCATCCATTCACACCCAACCAACAAAATTCCATCAAATAAATACCTTTAAATCCCTACCATGTTCATGTATTTAAATTGGGAATTTATGACTTCCAATTACCATGCCATAAGTTGTAATACTTGATTCATACTCATATTCCCATAATATATCCATATATATAAGTCTAAGGTGTAGGATTTACCTTTTGGAAGAAATCTTGCAAAAACCCCTTTTGAGCTCTTGAAGGAATTTCTTGAAAATATAAAGATTTTCAAGATTAATCCATGTTAATATAAGTGTTTAGGAGTAGTAATCAACTCAAAATACTCCAAAAATCTTACCTTGGATCATAGAAATGAAGAGTAGGACGGATTCCTCTTGAGAGAGCAAGCCCTTGCCCCAAAAATGACTTTGGAACTCTCTATACCCGGTCTTGGGGGTATTTAGGGGCCTGCTACTAGCGCGCCCGCGCTAATTAGCGCGGGTTGAGGCAGTAAATAACTCATTAGCGCGAGCAACTAGCGCGCCCGCGCTAAGGCCGCGCTACTGACACATGCTCAGAAAAATGGTCATAACGTTCTGTTTACACCTCCAAATGATGAACGGTTTATTGCGTTGGAAACTAGACTCAAAGGGCTTTAATTTGATAGGTTATAGCTCACACAACTGTTTATATAACGGGAGATATGATCATTTAAAGTGAGGTCTTGTGCACACTCATTTACATCTTCGCCTATTATGAAGTTTTCCAACTTCAAAAGTTCCCGTTAACCATCCGAAATCACCCCGAGGCCCCCGGGACCTCAACCAAAAATACTAACACCTCCTAAAACATCATGCAAACTTGTTCCAATCATCGACATGCATCAAACAACGCCAATACCATCAAATTTCATCGAATTCAAGCTTAAGTTCTTCTAAAACTTCCAAAACACGCATTTAATCAAAAACCCGACCAAACGACGTCCGAATGACCTGAAAATTTGCGGACATATCCAAAATCGCATAACAAAGCTACAGAAATTATCGGAATTCCATTCTGACCCCCGAATCAAAATCTCACCTATCGTTCGGATTCGCCAAAATTTCAAACTTCGGCATTTCAAGCCTAATTGAGCTACGGACCTCCAAAATATATTCCGAATGCGCTCCCAACCCCAAAATCACCTAACGGAGCTAATGGAACCATCGGATTTCCATTCCGAGGTCGTCTTAATGCTATTCCAAATACGGGCCATTTTTCAACTATAAGGCTCTCATTTAGGGACTAAGTGTCCCAAAACGCTTCAAATTCTATAACCGAACCTCCCGGCGAACTACAATAGAAGAGATGAACTTAGGGAAATAGTTAGATTGGGGATCGGGGTATAATTTTCAAAAACGACCGGTCGGGTCATTACACCTAAATCACAAATCACCTCCCGGAACTAACCGAATCGTCAAAATCCGATTCCGAGCCCTCTAACTAAATAGTCAACTCCGGGTTGACTTTCCTTATTCAAGTTTCCTTCACAAAGGCTATATGCCTCATTTTCAATCCAATTCACTCCTAACTCACCCGATAGACTTTAACACCTGATATAAAAGCATAAAATATGTTTTTACAACAAAACGGGGTGGTAAATTCTCGTGACGACGGGCCGCGTTGTCACAGTGCAGTCCAATCCAATATATGTATATGTATATACTGCTGCGGCATGCAGCCCAATCCGATATATATATATATCAATACCTCACAATGGGTCCTCGACCCCATCCCAGTCAATATAGACCTGGCCTCCCGGGCCCACTCAGCTAGAACAAAGTATTCAACCCCAGATCATCTCACTCAGAGTACACATCTAGTACTAGTTCATGTCATGCTATACAGCTATGAATACGACTGAGAGTATGTGTTCAACATGATACAGGGTTCACTTAGCTCTACAGGCTTCCCTAATATTCTACAGATCGGCACAAGGCCTCAAACATGGCTACTAGCCCAAATACACAGATATAAGCCCATTCTCAGTCATTATACACAATAACTGTCAATCGGGAAGGACCAAGTCCAAATCCCCAGTCACGATACCACCACGCTCGTCACATGATGCGTGTTCCATCTCAGCATAGCACTAAATAGTGCAAATACGGGGTTTCAAACCCTCAATACATCATTTATTACCACCACTTACCTCGAATCGGCAAGTCCTAGCTCGCCTTGCGCTTGCCTCGCAAATCAACCTCCTCGGATGCTAAATCTGATCAAAATCAATAGAAATACATCAAAATAGGCTAAATGAACATAACCCAATTGAAATAACTCGAATTACACCAAAACCCACGAAGTTGCCAAAATACGACCATCGGGCCCGCTTCTCAAAAAATTACAAAAAATTATATTTTCAGATTCCTTATCTCGCCACGAGTCTATACATATAAATTTTATCAAAATCGGACTCCGTTTTCCCATTTAAATCAATAATAATAACAGAGGCTTAGAGCAAAAACCTCCATTAATACACCTCAAATCCTCCATTTTCAGGTGTTAACTCCATAATTTAATAATGTAATAACATAAATTGAGTCCATAATTTCTTACCTGAAGAATCCTCTCAATTTCTCCTCAAAATCGCCTAAATCGCCTCTTAGAATAAAGCCCCAATGTGATATGACATTCTGAAATTCGAAACCTTGTTTTCCTTTATCACTAACGCTATTTTCGCTTCTGCGGTCCTGGACTCGCACCTGCGAATCTGCTTCTGCGACAATTCACTTAATGGCGAGGACCGCTTCTGCGGTCAACTTCTCGCACCCGCGAGACCGCTTCTGCGAAAATCCTCTAGATGCCCACATCCGCTTCTGCGAGCCCGCACTAGCGATTATTCCTACGCTTCTGTGGAATTTGCTCGGACAACTCCTGATCGCTTCTGCAACCTCCTGGTCGCTTCTGCGGGGCCGCTTCTGCGGTTCCCCATCCGCAGAAGCGAGAAAACCTGCTGTAGCACACCAGCAGTCCAAAAACCTCAAAAATTCTTCCGTAGACCCTCCAAAAATATCCCGAGGCCCCCGTGACCTCAACCAAAAATACAAATCCACTCTACATCATCATACAAACTTGTTCCAATCATAAAAACATACCCTCAAACACATGAATCATCAAATTAAGTCCGGTTCAAGCCTAAGATTTAACCAAAACTTCCGTAACCTACATTCTATCAAAAACCCGACCAAACGATGTCCGAATGACCTAAAAGTTTGCAGACATATCCAAAATCACCTATCGAAGCTACTACAACTGTCGGAATTCCATTCTGACTACCAGATCAAAATCTCACCTATCAATCGGATTACGCCAAAATTCCAACATAGCCAATTCAAGCCTATTTCTACACCGGACCTCCAAATTCATTTCCGATCACTCTCCTAAGCCACACATGACCTCCCGAAGCTAACCAAATCATCAGAATTCAATTCCGAGTCCTCTAACTCACAAGTCAACATCCGGTTGACTTTTCCCAACTATTCCTTCTTCTAAGAGACTATTTGTCTCATTTCCAACCAAACTTGATCCGAATTGACTCAAACTCACCAAACACATATATTAAAATATGAACAAGCATATAACAGGGAAAACTGGATGGTAACTCACGTGATGACGGGTCGGGTCATCACATATGGGTAACCATATTATCTATGAATTCTTGCATATGATCACTCTTGGGAAAATTCTTAGTCTCCCTAACTTGAGGAACCCTCAATTTGAGGCTTTACAAATGTAAAAGTTAGACCCATTGATTATTTGTATTCTAAATGGATAATGTGATTATTATCTATATTTGACCCGTTTTTAAAATTTCGATGTTATCCAACCTATTTTTAAAAGATAATATGGGTGGTTAACTATTTTTTAAACTATTTTGCTACCCCCTAATGGTGACCATGATGCTCGGAGTCCGAACTCAGTATTTCTGAAGCAAATAATAAATTATGTGTAAAAATTTACTAATATTGTAATAAATAATAGGTCTAAACTCATAAGTTAAAAAGTAAACGATGTCGCTATTGAAAAAGTAAGCAGGTTAACAAATCATTTTAACAACATTGTATTCTAAAAAAATTCAAATTATAATAATACAACAATAACAATAATTCAGTATATTCCCACACGTGAGGTTTGAGGATGGTGAGACATACACAACCTTACCCCTACTCTGGTGGACAGAGAAATTATTTCTGATAGACCTCGGCTAAAGAAAAAGCGAAAAAGTTATTTAATGAAACATAATCCAAATATATTACTACAACTTGCTTGAACGAATTTACATTTTTTGAATATATTTATAATAACCTTACTAGAGTATCTTTTGTTGATGAAAGGCACAAAAACAATACTCTTTGTAAATGTTGCATAAAACCACATGTGTCTAACGGGCCGGGTTGATCCGGAACCGGACCAGCCCAGATCGGTTAAATCGGAACCGGACCGACCCGATTCATAAGGGGCCAGGTGGGCTGGTTTGGGGGGTAAAGGATTTTGTCCCGTTTATAAATTTCTACCATTTAACCAGATCCGGTAGATCCGGCCCAGCCCGAACTGGCCCAGACCATGTATATACCATGAATATACATTAATATACAATCAATATACTATGAATATACCATGAATATACCTATTATTGTATGCTAGTTTAACATAGTTTAAAATTATTGAAATTTAACATATAGCGTATATATTTAAGGTATAAAACTATAAATGTTAAAATTATAGAATATGATGGTAACGTATTATTTTTAAAATATGCTATATATGTGTTATTTTAAGATTTTAAGACAATATGTGTTATTTTAAATTATTAGACGTATTTATGCTTAATATTTTAGTTTGTTTGATTAATTTGAAGTATTATTAATTTATTATGCATGAAAATTTAGTTTTGCTATTTTTTTGTTAATTTACTTTTTAAATGCAAATTTTAATTTTGTAATTTTGAAATAAATGTAGCACTTGCAATTTATAAGTGCAATTTTTCTCCATCTTTCTTGTATTCTTTATATTAATACAATGTACTAATATAACTTACAATAGTTATACAAAATATTTAAAGAATATTAAAAAAAGTACTAAATCCGGCCCGGTCCGGCTCACTCAACCCGTAACCCGTACGATTTATTTTTTGTCCGGATTAACCCGAACCCGTTAAACCGTTAAGAAGAAGCCTGGAACCGGCCTAAAACCAAACCCGTACGGGTCCAAATAATAGTGGCCCGGCCCGACCCGGCCCACCCGGTTAACACCCATACATAAAACGCACTCGTTTGCAGTTTCCTCTGTTTACTAGTCCACATATGGCAATGAATAATCATTTCAACCTAAGCTATGTAAGTTGCTCCGTGAACCCAAATGCTGTTGATTTTGGTTTAAATAACCTGCGTCAGTAAGCACAGTGTTCAAGTAAATAGGTCAACTACTGCCAAATTAAACTACGTTTGTCTTCTTTAGGTTATCCAAACCAGAAACAACGTTCAACTTGTTTGGAAGTTTCATTAGGATACATAAAGTGCAAATTGACTGAACATTTATCTTCTTTTTTTTAAGACTACACACACGAATATTTGTCATTCAATTCATACAGAACGCAGCCATATATAATCAACATATATTGTGTGTCTCCTCCACTATTATCACAGTGATCTTTTCTATTTTTAGGCAACAATATGTTATCTTACTAACAAGTATAATAAGTAGTAAAATGGACACGGTATCCACATTTAAACAAGCAAACGAAAAAATAAACAGACAAGAGTTTCTGGCAACTTCAAGATGGTGAAATAAGGAAACATTTTACAAATCCAATAACAGAATTATGTTTGTCTAACTTCTTGAATATGGAGTATGACATGGGATGGTTTCTTTACTGTTTTGATGGTTGGAATTGTTTCCCTTTATGGTTTCTTGAAGAAGGCAAACAAATAGTTTTGTGTGATGAAAATGAATCTTATTTGTTTTTAGTTACTATTTTCACCATTTTCTGATTTTTCTTGTAATTTTCCTCAAACTAGCATAGGCATGGGAATGGATCATTCATGTACAGAAAGCCAAGCATCATCTTTTCAACGCCAGAAATATGCAGGAAAGCATTTATGGATGATGAACATTTTTTGTTGAGTTTTCCATAATCTGCAACAGATCTAACAGCAAAGAGAGCATTTCATGTAGTTACAAGGCAGCAGGCACAAGCTTCTGCGACAGATCGTTCACAGGTCATGAGGCATTTATCACTGTATGTTGACTATATAAAGGAGATTGCTCTCGCTGATTCAAGACTATATCTAACTACATGCAAATGTTCTGTAAAAAATTAAAGTTGATTTTTTGGAGAAATATAGAATTCTCTAGAATGTCCTAGTGTAGTATTCTTGATATTTATCTAGTAGACATATCTAGATATTCTAGAATGGGAAGTTAAGAAAAATCTAGATATTCTAGAGTCTTGAATATTTAAGAAAGATATTAGTAGAAGGTGATAGAATTGTCTAGATTATTTTTGTATCTAGAAACATCCCTAGACAAGTATAAATAGGAGTAGCCTTAGGCATTTGTAACCAAGCCAAATTCAAGAAAGCCTTCTTTCTTAAACAAAGTTCTCTCCAAAACTTTTCTTCTCCTTTGAAAGCTTCCTCTTCCTTAGTTGAATCCTCCAATCTTAGTTAACGATCTTGGGCTAGCAGAAGGTTTCCGAATAATACTCTTCTTCTGCTATTCTTTATATGGTATCAAAGCCATAAGGCGGCTTCTAGATTTCAGGGTCGGGTTAGTGGTTGATTCAACTCGTTTTTCTAAATGAATTTCGGTGGTCGTGTTAATGGACAGAGGATGGATTTATTGAACCAGTACAATTACAAGGTATGGAAGAGTTGTACGGAGTCATATCTTATTGGTGAGGATTTGTGGAAAGTTGTCAATGGGAGTAACACAAGTCCTCCTGCTGACGCACCAGAAAATAACAATACGTATAAGAAGTGGAAGCAGATTAATGCTAAGGCGAAATTTATCCTGAATAGGTCTATCTCTTCTAATTTATTTGATCATATTATAAGGTGTAAATCAGCTCATGAAATATGGAAGACCTTCGATCGATTATTCAACAAGAAGGATGAAGCTCGGCTACAGATTTTGGAGAATGAGTTAGATAACACCACTCAAGGTAATCTCTCTATCACCGAGTATTTTTTAAAGGTCAAAAATCCGTGTTCCGAAATTTCTCTATTGAATCCGGACGAGACTATCTCTGAATCACGAATAAGAAGAATCATTATTCGTGGTTTAAAGTCAGAATATATTCCATTTGTTACATCGATTTAAGGATGGGTTCAACAACCATCTTTGGAAGAATTTGAGAATTTATTATCGTCACAAGAGCTACTAGCCAAATAGATGGCTGGTGTATCTATCAAAGAAGATGAAAGAAATGCTCTTGTTGCCGATAAGAGAAACTATAAAGGGAAATCAAGAGATAGCATGCACTTTCAATCCTCAAGTGGTTCAAGCTCGTCGGGAAAGTAGGGGGAGTCTTCCAGTAACGATAAAAAGCTTTTAAAATGTTACCGTTGCAGCAAAGTCGGGCATATAAAAAGATATTGTCGAGTCAAGGAGAGCAATATGGCTCAAATCAAGAAAGTTGCTAAAGAAGAAGAAAAAGAAGAAGATTGGGGAAAGTGTTTCGAAGCGGAGACTCGAGCCATAAATGCCATGGCTTCCATAAATTTTGAAAGAGACTGGATTGTGGATTCAGGATGTGGGCACCATCTCACTAGAGATCAATCCAAATTCTCCACCTTTCACGAATGCAACGGGCATGCCGTCATTGTTACAGCTGATAATACAGTCCATAATGTGGAGAAGGAAGGCATTGTTGTGATCAATGAGAAGCAAAAAGGCGCTATCACCCTTAACAGTGTCTTTCATGTTTCAGGTATGAAGAAAAATCTATTTTCAGTTGCAAATGCTGTAGATGCTGGAAATTATTTGCTATTTGGCCCACGTGATGTGAAGTTCCTCCGAAATATCAAGGTGCTCAAGGCAGATATCGTTCACTCAAGTAAGAGAGTTAATGATTTATATGTCTTATCTGCCTCTAATTCATATATTGAGAAAATGAGCAGCAATGATAATACACACCTTTGGCATGCTAGACTTGACATCTAAGCATGGATAAATTAAAAGCCATGGTAAAGTTGAATCTAGTAAAAGGTTTTCCTAACTTTAGAAATTTTGGTGGAGGGGAGGTTTGTGAAGGATGTCAATATGGAAAGGCACATCATCTTCCATTTGACAGATCCTTGTCAAGGTGTAATGCCCCACTAGAACTTATTCATAGTGACTTGATGGGGCCAACAAAAACTCCTTCATTCTCAGGCTATTCTTATATGCTAATCTTTATTGATGATTTTACTAGATTCACTTGGGTTTATTTTGTGAAGCACAAGTCAAAAGTTTTTAGTAAGTTTGTGGAGTTCAAAGAAACAGTTGAAGGCGAACTCAATTCCAGAATAAGGCGGTTGCGGACTGATAATGGCGGTGAGTTCACATCTGATGAAATTCTTTCTTTTTGTCGTCAGCATGGCATTAAAAGAGACATGACATGCGCTGATACGCCACAACAATATGGAGTGGCTGAAAGGAAGATCCGACACTTAACTGAGACATGTAAGAGCTGGCTTCATGCCGAAAATTTACCTAGAGCCTTGTGGGCCGAAGGCATGAAATATGCAGCGTATGTGATTAACAGGATGCCGCTTTCTCCAAACAATATGAAGTCTCCCTATGAATTAATGTTTGGAGAAAAGCCTAGCGTGAAACACCTTAGGGTTTTTGGTTCTATTTGTTATGTTCACATTCCAGATTCTCAGCGGAGCAAGTTAGATGCCAAGGCAAGAAAATGCATCTTTGTCGGATATGATGGAAGGAAAAAGGTATGGAAGTGCATGGATCCTAAAACCCATCTCTTTGTTGTCTCAAGGGGTGTCATATTCGACGAAGTGTCTTTATATTATGGAGCTGCATTGGATGAAGTGAGTTCAAAAACCTTAAATAAAGGAGATTCAAGCTTGCCCATCGCAGGTGCTTCTCTAGATAATACAGTTGCCGACTGGACCTCAACAACATGAAACTCAACAAGAAGATGATTCAAGTGGTTCGGGAAGGCCAAAAAGAACTATTATCAAGCCAGCTTGCTTCAGAGATGAAAATTTTGTCAGTGCGTACTTATGTTCCTTTGCAAGACCAATTGAAGAACCTTCAGTATTTGGGGAAGCAAGACGAGCCAGAAAAATAGTGTTGAGCTCTTCACCAAGACACGTCCTAAAGCATCGGTTGAGTTCTTCCGCAGCAAGCTTGGGATAGATTCCAAAAAAATCACTTTAAGGGGGAGTGTGAAAAATTAAAGTTGATTTTTTAGAGAAACATAGAATTCTCTAAAATGTCCTAGTGTAGTATTCTTGATATGTATCTAGTAGACATATCTAGATATCTAGAATGAGAAGTTAAGAAAAATCTAGATATTCTAGAGTCTTGGATATTTAAGAAAGATATTAGTAGAAGGTGATAGAATTGTTTAGATTATTTTTATATCTAGAAACATCTCTAGACAAGTATAAATATGAGTCTTAGGCATTTGTAACCAAGCCAAATTCAAGAAAACCTTCTTTCTTAAACAAAGTTCTCTCCAAAACTTTTCTTCTCTTTTGAAAGCTTCCTCTTCCTTAGTTGAATCCTCCAATCTTAGTTAACGATCTTGGGCTAGCAGAAGGTTTCCAAATAATACTCTTCTTCTGCTATTTTTTACAATGTTATCTTGAGTTCCTATTTTCAACAGTCCATGTGAATCTTATGTGCTCATTACTTCATAACAAGAGCGTGATTACAAATGCAAAACGTAGTCAGAGTTTTGATGGGCAGGCTTGAGAGGCTTAATGCAGAGAGCAAGGTGCAATATTTTCCAAGGATCAGGCCTTTTGACAATTGCCTTGCAAGAAATAGGAAGCTGTCTGCAGAAAATATATGAAAGACTTTTGATTCTTTACACTTTAGCTGATGCCTTGCTTCCCGTTTGAAAATGATTGCAGGCGAATCATGTATGTAACTGAATAAATGATTTCACCATTCTGATTGCTTTATATGTAAATTTAAAGCAATATCCGCTGTCCCCCGTGAATATGATCATGAAAGCTTCACATGCATTTTCACAAGAGATACATCTATGTAACAGATAGTTTAAATGGTGTAACATGGTTAGCGATGATACATATAGCTGACTTCAACTTGTTTTGGACTAAGCCGTAGTTTTTTGTTATTGATACATCTATGTAACAGGGCGGAAATCGTCTAAAAAGAATTGGAAGATGAAATTTAGAGGGCAAGATGATCTCAATAACAAAAATCAAATCACAGAACTACAGGCAAAGACATTATTGACTGGAAATTTGTATAACAATATCAACCTTAAGCACACCAGTTAATCCAAATAGGATCAAGAAGCACATTCAGGTGTTAATGACTATCCTCTTCTTCACAGAATTTTGTGTACTCTTTGGAACCCATCAAAGACTCCAATTCTGATGGACTGCTTGGCTTCACTTTAATCATCCATCCATCTTCATATGGGCTTGAATTTACCTTGATTGCACAAAGTAACAATGGAAATAAGATAATACAAAAATGACATTTCAACCAACTGGTAATTGAACTATCAATTAGTGAAATTTCTTATCAATCATGATAATTACCAAGCCAGGTGTTTCAGTAAGCTTTGTGTTGACCTCAACAATCACGCCCGATATAGGACAGTTAATGTCACTGGTGGCTTTGACACTCTCAACAGCTCCAAAGCTGCTTCCTTGGGAAACAGAACCACCAGTTTCTGGTAGATCAACAAACACTACTTCTCCAAGATGGTCCTGAAATCATACAAATGTTTGAAAAATAAACTTCTACGCCTAAATTATGAACGTCTCTTACATGAAATTGTTTCGTACACACATCAATCAGGAACTTGTTTCTGGCATTTGATCCAACATGCATCTCTGTTGAAGTGCATCACAAATACAAATATGCACTTTAATACTAATATTCCTCTACTTCAATTTTATTTATTTTCTTTTCCAGTTTTGCCGAGGGTCGATTGGAAACAGTCTCTCTGCCCTCTCGGGTAGAGGTAAGGCCTGTCTACATATTACCCTCCCCAGACCCCACTTTGTGGGAATATACTGGGTTGTTGTTGTTGTTGTTTCTTTTCCAGTTAACCATTAAGTTCATCATGTTTTTTCCTGTATAAATTCATGGACAAGCATGAGTAAACCTTAGCTTTTGTTAGCAGTGTGCTATAGAGATGATATTCACTTAATTGGTTTATTTGGATTAGCATTTGCAATCCCCTCGAGGAAATGTGTCTTTAACTCCTCTAATACAAACTTTGGCCAGAAATATGACTTGAGAAACTCAATATACACATAAATATATGATAGACAAACAGGTCATCTAACTTTTACCCTTGAAGATCACCAATAAAATTAAACAGGACTAAAGTCATTGCTAACACTATTCATTGGATAAATGATTTCAACTAGTACTATATATTGAAAATGTTATTGTTAGGTCGCTTAAAATACAATGATAAAAGAAGGGCAACCTGGTGCACAAGGCATCAGGAGGGTCAGGAAAGGGCGACACCTTAAGGGGTACCCTAATGCAAACACTAGTGGCTGCTTTTACGGCTCAAACCCATGATCTATAGGTCAATATACGAAGACAACTTTACCTTTGCTCCAAGGCTCCCCTTCCTAAAGTACACCGGTAGAGTCAAATAAATTTAGGTTATCAGTATATATAAGTTAAATCAATGAGGAATATATGCAAGTATTAATTAAGCAGAAGACGGACCTGAGCATGATCAGTGATGCCAACAGTGGCCACAGAACCGTCATGTTTAACCCATTCATGTGAAGATGCATACTTCAGTCCATCAAGAACTGCAAAGCTAGCATTTCTAAGAAATTTGAAGTGAAAACAAAAACAACCATAATACTACTTCTGAAAGTAATAAGAATATACACCAAAACAGCAATGAATTGTGCATGATTAATTACCAGTTGAAAAGCATCTGGAAAGAGAAAAAGAGGGGGCAACTAGATTGGTTCTGGATGAGACTCTTAGTGCATTGGCTGTTGAAGAAGCCCACATTCTCAGAGCCATATTTTTCTATTATTTCTTCCTTCACAAAAGAAGAAGAAGAAACAACGTTACTGCTATATACTTCTAGTTTTTATTATCTTAGATGAACGGTGGAAAATAGAAACCTCATCCTATGAACTGAATAAGTCTGTGAGCAGGAAGAAATAATGATATAATAATTAACCAGCAAAAGTTACAACGGATACCTAATAAATAATGGGAATAGGTGGCCATAAAATCTTTTTATATTTTATTGCTATATTATTATTTCGGTTTGTGATAATGTCTTGGGAGTATGTTATCAACTTTGAAGCAACACTTGAAATTTTCATTTTCCCCAGCTCTTATTTTCAATATGATTGTTAATGAAAAGAGCTGTTTCTTCAACTAGAATTATTATTATTTTGATAATATTAGTCCAGTACCCAAGCAGGACAAGTGGGTTTTTAGCATCGTCAAGTTTTGTGCTCATCAGAATGGCTTGATATGTTGCAATTTCAAAAGGCGAATTCAGAATTTTAATCCTATGGTATTAATTTTAAAAGTTTTTAGCACTGAACTAATTATTATATTTAAAAGTTATGGGTTCATATCTATTTGTAATTCTAATAAAATTTTACATATAAATTTTTACTCCGCATCAAAGTTATGGGTTCAGTTGAACCCGTCAATCGGTGATTGATAATAACTCAAGCATGTTTAGTTAGTATTATAACACTATTTCCCTTTAGTTTTAAAATAAAGTGACAAAATAAGTTCTGCATTTAGAATCATGATAACTATTTAAAATCAGAACCTGCCATATAGTGTTAGAATTTTTAGTTGATTACTGAAAGTAGAAGTGATTGAAATGTAACTTGGTACCTTTGAAATAATATGATCTTACTGATTTTCTCTGTTATTTGAAAAAACATTGGCTTAAATACTGTTTTGAAATTATTAGTTTGTTCTTAATTTCGTTCATATACTCTCGGCCTAATCATGAATATAGGCCCAGGTCCGATTAATCAGATGCTTGTGTTATCGAGCAAGGATAATAGCGTACATTGGGCTTCAGAAGCCCAATCTATCTATAATTAAAAGCCGAAGATAAAGGCCTCTAACTAAGGCACATTGACGCATAAAAAATTAACACATAACATATTAAGACATACACCCTAAATTGGAGGAATTAAATTCAATAACTGAAAAAAAGAACTGTTTCCTATCCATTGTCCGAAAAAGTGCCGCCTAGCAGCAAAAACTGCCGCATATCACTACTACCAAACACTGCCGCATACCACTACAAGCAAAAACTGTCGCATACCATAAAGACATAAACTGCCGCATACAACGATTAATTATCCAGGCAGTAAACCCACGTTTCGTTCCATTTTCTCAATTGCTCATGTTATCACCACTTTAAATTTCTTGCACTCTCCTATCAACTGCTCATTTTATCACCACTTTATATTTTTTCCTCAATTATACCTTCAAAATTGTAAACTTCCTTTTACTATCAAAATTTGAACAACAATTATCGATTATGCAAAAGATGGCTACTCACATTGAGTTCATCAAGGATATAACAATTTCGAAGATGCAATGAAAGTTGAAAGTTCGCGTGGTTCGTTTTGTGGAAAGTACCGGATCATTTCAATCCAGGCAGTATAACATCCATCGAATTGGTTTTACAAGATGAAAAGGTAGTTTACATATGTTATATGATTATTTGTTTTTGATGCATCTCCGCTGTTGTTCATCGATTATCTACTAACCTGCTAATGTATCAGATCCCTCAATTATATAAACAAATGCAAAAAAGTGAGTAAGTACCACATGTTCTATTTGAAATAATATGTCCGTTTAGCTCAATGCTACGAAGCAACGGCTCCGATGCGAATACAACCCTACATCTTATTAGATTTCGTCGTGAACTCTACTCCAAATAGGGAATTTTTTGTGCTTTATTATTACTTCATATTTGCTTCAATTCTACTATTTAACACTATAACTAATTTATATTACTTTTAATCATATATTTTTTTAACGACGTCTACTGTAATGTTATTTTTTTGTAGGGCGATCGGATAAGTGCTACAATTGGCAAGTCAATTTTGCATCTTTTCAAAACATAAATTACTGAACTTGGATTATATCATATGGCAAACTTTATCATTTGTCATAATAAGGATAAGTTCAACAGCACGAAACATCTATTGAGGCTAACGTTTACTCAATGAACAACGGTGATTGAAACAACTGATCCACTTTTCCCAATGAATATTTTTGATTTGCGATCATATGATGAATTGATAAATCAGATAGATGTGAGATTTTGGTAAATATTACTTTTAATCGACATTTCTATTTATAACCTTTTTACTATATATTTTTACAATTTTTGTTTTTTCTAGATGTTATTGGAGAAATTGTCAATTTCAGTGAGGTCCACACGCAAACCCAAGGTGAAAATTGTAGGAATTTTATAGATTTTGAACTTGAAGATGGCGAGTAAGAATAAACATTCATCTACAAATTGAAGCTGTATTTGAGAATTACATATAAGAATAATCATTCATCTTCAAATTGAAGCTTTATTTGAGAATTACATATGCTACAGTGATATTTATATTCCTATTTTACAGGAGAAAGAAGTTGTCTGCAACATTTTGGGGCGAGTTTATTGATGAAATTGTACCTCATCTGATAAGTTCTAACAATGAGCCTATTATCGTTGTTATGCAACTTATAAAGGCTCACAAATTTCAAGGTAAAATACAATTACTCAATTTTAAATTACTTAGGAAAACTTATTCATTACATCTTACAACACCATTCTTTTGTAGATACATATTTTGTGCGCAATACTTGGAATGCATCAAAGCTGTGGATAAATCCAAATTTCCCTCAATCGGAGGATTTTAAAACACGGTTCAATATAGATACATATATTTCATTTTATTGCTTATATATTGAACACAAAATTTTCAACTATACATGTAACTGTTGAACTCATTATCACATTTAGATTACTTACTGTTCGGGATATAACTCCGAGAGGCTTACTCAAACCATCTCTCAACAAAGTTACTCTATATCGGATGAGTTGGAGAATGGCAGTGTTCAAGTTAAAACAATTGGACAATTAGTCGAGTCCATGCAAGTGAGTGAACTAAATTCCGTAGTATTAATTTAACTCGCGTTTCATGTTTAGATTGAAAAAATGCAGAGCTTTATTTGTTTTATTTTTGAGTTTTAAAAGTTATTCAAGTTTTATCATATGTTAGTTATTACAATATATTTAACTTTTCTTTGTGTTAGCTCATTTCGAAGCTGAATAATTACAATATTACTTTTAAATTATTTATTGAATATTCTCATACACCATATTCCCTATTTTATTACATTTGTGTAATCAATATATTTAACAATTCTAACATAGATTTATTCAACATGAAGGTCCATGTTGGATTATCGCAAGTATATAAAATTTAGAACTTGGAAAAGGATGATCATATGTGAGCTGCAAGAAGTGTCAAAAAAGGTGGATAAAGTAGGAAACATGTATCAATGCCCAAATTAATGAAAGATTAGTTTTTGTTTGCAACATTATCTATCATTTTATTATATTTGATTCTTAAGAGTCTAACATTAATTGTAAAAGATAGCGGAATAACACTACATTATTCCTTCAAATAACACAAGTTTAACAAGATAATTATTAATCATGAATAATAATAAAAAAGCCATAAAATAATACTTTACGCTCTTTAGTTCATTATATATAATTCTCCTGTATAGTAATACTTTATAATCTGTTTCGCCTAATTTGAATTCAAATTTGTATGACGATTAAACTTTGATGAATTACGTACAAATATTAATTCATCCAAATTATACTTGCACTACATTTTATCTTTATAAATTAAAATATAAAATTAACTTAAGATTTTAAAAAAAATTCAAATTAACATAAATATTTATGTTTTTCATATAGAACAATGGTTTCTGAAGAAAAATACAACAATAACTTTTAAACGGCTTGATTTTCTTTGCATGACGTATACATATTTGAGTTGAAAGTTTTGCACGACGGTCTCCTATAAAGGTTTTATGTATATATAAATTTGCCATCGTACATTATAAAATTAATAGTATTTGGAATCACTATAATACATATTCCCATCCTTTATGTCATTTTCTTAATGTGGTTGAACGTGGATCCATTATCTTATCTTACTTCATATGATAATAAACTACATTTTACTACTATGTTGTGATAAATTTTGAGTACAATTTAAAGCTTTCACCTACAAGATATATTTACAATAAGCATAAGCTATTTCTCTTTAAACTCTTCTTTTCTTATTATTTATCCGCGCATCGCGCGGGTACTATACTAGTTGTCTTTAATAATGGACTGCTAAATGAGTCTGAAGTCCAGGTCCCAATAATGAATAATGTCCTGGACTCCAAACGTTATAGCTATGAAAAATAACACAAAAACAAATATGTGTATTAGGAAGAAAAAACAAAAATAGAAAACATAGTATATAAATAGGATTGAACCTTAATAATAAGGTATGAGCCTCGTTCCGAAGATGAAAAAATACACGGGGCCCCCAAATGGAGTTCAATGTAAAAGGCTAGACTCGGAGGGACAGTTTAGCGAATTTTACGGTCCTTCCTAAAGATAATAAAGACGTAGACATTATAGGCACGATAAATAAAATTACGTTCCTAATACGGGTGTACATTTTATGTGACCCAAATCTCAAATCCCGGCGAAGCTGAAATGCACTAAAGTCACAGGCGTACTAGTTGCGGTGTGACTCAAATGCGTTTTCGTGACGTCGCAAGTCCTAAAAAATAACAAAGCGGAACATTAATAGTATTTGAAAATCGAAACATATAAGAAAATCAGATAAAAACAAATACGGCAGTTGAGCGACCGTGCTAGAACCACAGAATCCAGGAGTGCCTAACACCTTCTCCCAGGTTAATAGAATTCCTTATCCGGATTTCTAGTTTCGCGGACTGTTAAACAGAGTCATAATTTCCTCGGTTCGAGATTAAACCGGTGACTTGGGACACCATTATTTTCCCAAGTGGCGACTCTGAAAACTAATAAAAATCCCGTTCTGATATCCTTTAATTGGAAAAACTCCTTCCCTATTATTATTATATCCCTTAACGGGATGTAGTAGTAAATAGTGGATGAAAGAAAAAGAGGTGTGACAAGCAGAAGTCCTATAATTTTTCAATTCCTAGAAAATTCTATTTGTTACCATTGTACCAATTATGTTCGCCTAGAACTCTTAACCATAAATTCTGCCTAATATCTAGGGAAGCCAAATCGATAATTCAAAATCTGAAATTTAAGGTTGACTAGACCTCTAATTGAACAATGCAAAAGGTTGCCGTTACTTATTAAATGTGTAAGTCCCTTTAAATACACATCATTTCTCCAGCCTTCATTATAACTCCAAACCGTCAAAAACTCTACTTCATCTTCACTTGCCCTCTTCTCCAAAATTCCCAAATTCACTCAAGAAACAAAATCATGTCTAACCCACAAGATAATCCTGGAGCTCCTCCACAACCATCTCCCTCAAATTCATCCTCAACTACTCCACCCGGTGCATCTCCAAAACCTAGACTATGAAGGGTGAAAATTCTTGCTACAAAAATTGTAGCATCTGGGGCTCTAAGGAAGTCCTTGAATGAAAGGTTGAAAACGAGACAAGTTAAAACAAGCAAAGCTCAAATCTCAGACTGTAGCTCTGGATCTGAATCCTCTCAATCCACTACTAAGGGGGAAGGACATGGGTTTTCTGACTCTGAAAAAACCCAAGAATCTCCTTCTAAGATAAGTTCATCTATGATTGAAAACCTAAAGACTAGGTTTGTTCTGGTAGCACCCATTAGTGATGTTGAATTGCTTGAAATACGTATAAGTGTAGGTAAAAAGAATTTTGAAAAAGAAAAAGAGAGTCAGGGTGCATATGGTAAAGAGAGGAGAAGTGGGAAAAGAGTAGTGCCTGCTATTTGTGGGGTTGAACATGAAAGGGTAGAAGAGAATGGCATGAAGTCAGGGGGAAGTGGTTTTGGGAAAGCTGCTGAGGGATTGGTTCATCTGAGCACACAAAGAGATGAACCTGTTTCATCTATTGAAGAGACCCTAGCAGACTTGCTGAAAAAGGTTGGGGCAAGCTATGACCCAAAGAAATGTAGAACTACCACAACAAAACCTCCCCAATGTTCCTAAGCCTTCCAAGAAACGAAAGGATTCATCCCCAACACATACTGCCTCTTCATTGCCAAAGGGTAGAGCCACAAGAAGCAGGGTGAAATAGAGTGAAGCTGAGCTTCAAAAATCTTTAGCTGCAAGTAAGAAAATGAAACTGGATAAAGAAAAGGGAAAGATTGCAAAATCCTAAGATGATGTTGAGGAAGAGGAGATGGAACTGGTTCATCAAGAAAAGGGTACATCAGTGGAAGTTCCTACCCCCAAGCCCAAAAAGCCCAAGACTTCTTCCAAGAAGTCTTCCTCTGTGTCTGAGGCTATAGAACCTTTACTAACCATGAGGAAAAGATCTGTAGTGAAAAACAAACAATAAAAAATTTCCGATGATGATGACTGGAGTGGAGAAGAAGAAGAAAATGATTCTCAAAAGTAACAGGACAAGTTTCCTAGGTTTGGCAAAAGAAAGATTTTTAAGGGTAGACTGTTGAAGGACCTGGTGGAACCAGGAATCATGAGATTGGTAGATGCTTTAGCTGCTCAGGGATGGAAGGACATGGTCCTTCAGATGGAGGTAGGCTGGCCAGAAATGAGTTGATTGAATTTATGGCAAATGTTGTGGTAAAGGAAGGTATTGTTAGAATCCTGGTGAAATGAGTCCAAGCGCAGTTTGATGCACAAAAACTGGGAAAGATCCTGGACATACCCTCTAAAGGGTTTGATGATTATACAAGGCAAAGGTAGCCCTGCCTGGACCGCCTCCCTATTGCCCTTAAAATCACCATGAGGTTTTGTGATTCAGAAGAGGTGAATGAAGCCAGGGCTGTAAAGAAAAGTGAGATGTGGCCTGAGCACAAGGTTGTGTTTGAATTTGTCAACAAGTGCTTATTGCCCAGACAGGAGAAAAGGAACACTCCTAACTACATGGATCTAGTTATTATGGAGTGCTTGGAGAGTGAAAAGCAAATAAATTGGCCTGCTTTCAATATCAAGCTGCTAGACAGGGTCATAAATGGCTCCAAGGCTCATGCTACTCCATATAGCTTTATTCTAACCATAGTTTCGGACAGGCTAAATGTGCCTCCGAAGAAATGGGAAATGGCCTCGAGCAAGGAACACTTTGGAACCAATACTCTTCTTGCTTGTGACTATCTAGTCAATAACATCCCAAATGAACCTGGTTCATCTCAAAAGACACCCATCAACAGCAAAATTAGGGCTCCGGCTCAGGAATGTGCAGCCAAGGATGTCGAAATAGCTAGGCTCAAGGCTCGTGTGGTTGAAGTAGAAGCTGAGAAGGATGGTCTCAGATCTGAGCTTGGCAAAGAAAAGGAGAAGAATGATGGAATTCTTTGAAACATGCTAAATCTTTTCCAAACCCAAACCTGTTACGACCCTAGTTCACCAATCGTGAACATGTCGTGATGGCACCCAGTCCCCACGACTAGGTAAGCCTAACACGTTGCGGAATATACCGGTTTATGAACATTTAATAAGAATTAGCGGAAAATAAGATGAAAGGAATGCAATCCGTGCCGCTTGGCACATACACCAGTCAAATACGCTATTTAAAACACTACCAAGACTCGGAATCCCACGGGTAACAGAGACTAAAAGAGATCATACAATTGTAGCTCTATGTAAAAGGAGTATCTAACAACGGAATGAAGAAAAATTATCTACTAGCACTAGAATAGAAGGAAGGCCTCCGGATCCGCGGACGTAGCGGATCATACCTCGAGGTCTCCCAAAACGTTGCTGAATCACCTGCTGTGAGCTTGCCCTGATGTACCTGGATCTGCACAACAAAAGTGTGCAGAAGAGTAGCATGAGTACACCATAGCGGTACTCAGTAAGTGCCAAGCCTAACCTCGATGGAGTAGTGACGAGGAAGGTCAGGGCCCTACTGAGGAAAACAATAATACAATGATAATAACAACAATAAACAGTTTAAATGAATAATAAATTTCCGAACTAGCAACAATAAGATGATTACTACAATCGTCTAAAATTAAGCTAACAACGAATAGCCAACTCAATAAAACAAGTCCAGGACCTGTAGGAATCGAACCCACAGTCCCATTGACAGTACCTCTGGGTCTCCGGGAATCGAACCCGCAGCCCATGTCTCAATAAATAATCAATAACTCAGGATCTCCGGGAATCGAACCCGCAGTCCCTACCAATAACTCAGGATCTCGAGAATCGAACCCGTAGTCCCTACCAATAACTCAGGATCTCGGGAATCGAACCCGTAGTCCCTACCAATAACTCAGGATCTCGGGAATCGAACCCGTAGTCCCTACCAATAACTCAGGATCTCGGGAATCGAACCCGTAGTCCCTACCAATATCACACCGGGTCTCTGGGAATCGAACCCACAGCCCTGGGTCTCCGGGAATCGAACCCGCAGTCCACAAGCACAACCAATAAAGGAATCCACGGAGAGAATAATTATGCTTAACTATAACTTCACCGAAAAATAGTGCCAATAATTATCAAGGAGTTCAAATAAGGCAATTAGGCAACTAAACAGTTAAGTGCTACCTAATCATGCTTTTCTAACCACTACCGGGTAAAAATATCAAATTAACAGCCAAAGACAGGAATATCGCTCATCGAACATTTTAAATAAAGTACGTGTTCAACAACCAGCGCATGTACACGCCCGTCACCTCGCGTACAAGGCATTTAAACTATCACATAATATCCTAGGGGTGAAAATTCCCCCACACGAGGTTAGACAAGCCACTTACCTCGACTCCGGTACAAAACCGCTATGAAACAACTCTCTTGCCGCGAATGTCGGCCTCCACAGGTGTAGTATCTGATAAAAATCAATAGAATCATATCAAAATAGGTCAATTGGGCATTACCCAATCAAAACAACTCAAAATACGCCAAAACCCACAAGTTGCCAAAACCCGACTTTCGGTACGCTTATCTAAAAATCACGAAAATTATATATTCGGGTTTCTTATCTCAATACGAGTCTAAGCATATAAGATTTACCAAATTCGGACTCCATTTGCCCATTCAAAACCTTGATTTTCTAAAGTTCAAGCCTAGGGCTAAATCTTCCATAAATTACCCCAAATTCCTCCATTTTCATGGTATAATTGCATAATATTACCAATACCAATCATAAGATGAGTCCATAGTTGATTACCTGATGATTTCCCTTGAATCTCCCTCAAAAATTGCCCAAATCGCCTCTTAAGCCGAGACCCCAAATGTTGGAATGTTTTCTGAAATTTTCTAACTTCCGATACAATTAACTCTTTGCGATTTCCGCTTCTGCGGACCATTTCCGCCTCTGCGGAACCGCTTCTGCGACCACGTGGTCGCTTCTGCAATCCCTAGACCTGGCTGGCACATTTCGCTTCCGCGAGCCTATGGCCGCTTCCGCGAGACCGCTTCTGCGAATCATCCTACGCTCCTGCAGAACATTCCGCTTTAACTCTCTGCGATTTCCGCTTAAGCGGTCAATATTTCGCTTCTGCGGAACTCCCCTTCGCAACTCCGGACCGCTTCTGCGATCCTCTTTCCGCATCAGCGATGCCGCCTCTGCGGACCAGGATCCGCTTCAGCGATCACTTCTGCTCCTGCGTTCACTTGTCCGCTCCTGCGGACTCGCTCCTGCGCTCCCTTTTCCGCAGGAGCGAAAACAGCAGAACAGAACCCCAAACCTGCATTGTTGTTTTTCATGTTTTCTCCCGTTTAACCATCCGAAACCACCCCGAGGCCCCCGGGACCTCATCCAAACACACCAACACATCCTAATACCTTATTCGAACTTGTTCCAATCCTAAAAACACGTCTAACAACATCAAAACACATAATTCACATCGAATTCAAGCCTAAATTTCTTAAAACTCTCTCAATTACACATTCGATCTAAAACCCGACCAAACGACTTCTGAATGACCTAAAAATTTGTGGACATATCCAAATTCACATAACGAAGCTACAGAAATTGTAGGAATTCCATTCCGACCCCCGGATAAAAATCTCACCTATCGTTCGGATTCGCCAAAATTTCAAACTTCGGCATTTCAAGCCTAATTGAGCTACGGACCTCCAAAATACATTCCGAACGCGCTCCCAACCCCGAAATCACCTAACGGAGCTAATGGAACCATCGAACTTCCGTTTCGATATCGTCTTAATACTGTTCCGGCTACGGACCATTTTCTATTTTTAAAGCTCCCATTCAGGGACTAAGTGTCCCAAAATGCTCCAAATTTCAGAACCGACTCTCCCGCAAACCACAATAGCAGAAATGAACTTAGGGGAACCAGTTAAATTAGGGATTGGGGCGTAATTTTCTAAAACGACCGGTCGGGTCGATACATCTTCCCACACTTAAAGATTCGTTCGTCCTCGAACGAGCATGAAAACATACCTGGAGTAGTGAAAAGATGAGGGTACCGGCTGCGCATATCCTGTTCGGTCTCCCAAGTCGCTTCCTCGACCGGCTGGCCCCGCCACTGAACTTTTACCGAGCGATGTTCTTTGACCTTAGCTTCCGACCTCGCCTGTCTAGAATGGCTACCGGCTCCTCAACATAAGACAAATCCTTGTCTAGTTGAACATACGTGAAATCCAACACATGCGACGGGTCACCATGGTATCTCCGAGCATGGAGACATGAAATACGGGGTGAACTCCGGCTAGGCCGGGAGGTAAGGCCAACTCATAAGCAACCTCCCCAACATGCCTCAAAATCTCAAAAGGGCCAATAAATCTAGGACTCGGCTTTCCTTTCTTCCCAAACCTCATAACGCCCTTCATGGGCGAGACTCGAAGCAGAACCCGCTCACCAACCATGAAAGCCACATCGCGAACCTTCTTGTCCGCATAACTCTTTTGTCTAGACTGGGCTGCACGAAGTCTGTCCTGAATCACCTTGACCTTATCCATAGCCTCCTGAACCATGTCAGTACCTAGCAATCTGGCCTCGCCCGGCTCAAACCCACCCACGGGAGACCTGCACCTCCTACCATATGGGGCCTCGTACGGTGCCATCTGAATACTAGACTGGTAGCTGTTGTTATAAGCAAACTCCGCCAGTGGCAAGAAGTGATCCCATGAACCTCCAAACTCAATCACGCACGCACGGAGCATATCCTCCAAAATCTGAATAGTGCGCTCGGACTGACCATCAGTCTGGGGATGAAACGCTGTGCTCAGCTCCACCCGAGTACCTAACTCCTGCTGTACGACTCTCCAGAATCGTGAAGTGAACTGAGTGCCTCTATCTGAAATGATGGAAACTGGAATACCATGCAGCCGAACTACCTCCCTTATATAAATCTCCGCCATTCGCTCCGATGAATATGTAGTGCCCACCGGTATAAAATGGGCGGACTTGGTCACCCGATCCACAATGACCCAAATGGAATCAAACTTCCTAACCGTCCGTGGAAGTCCAGAAACAAAGTCCATGGTAATGCGCTCCCATTTCCACTCGGGAATTTCAATCTGCTGCATCAATCCACCCGGACGCCGATGCTCATACTTCACCTGCTGGCAGTTGAGGCATCTGAAAACATAATCAACTATATCCCTCTTCATCCGCCTCCACCAGTAATGTTGTTTCAAGTCCTGATACATCTTCGCGGCTCCCGGATGGATGGAATACCGCGAGCTATGGGCCTTTGCTAGAATCAGCTCTCGAAGATCATCTACATTGGGCACACAGATGCGCCCCCTGCATCCTCATAACTCCATCATCTCCGATGGTAACATCTCGAGCATCACCACGCCGAACTCTATCCTGGAGGACAAGCAAATGAGGGTCGTCGAACCGACGCTCCCTGATGCAGTCAGATAGAGAAGACCGAGAAATCACACAAGCCAGAACCCGGCTGGGCTCCGAAAGATCCAATTTAACAAACTGTCTGGCTAAAGCCTGAACATCCATCGCCATAGGCCTCTCCGAAGCTGGTAGATACGCCAAACTCCCCAAATTCTCTGCCCGACGACTCAAGGCATCGGCAACCACATTAGCCTTGCCCGGATGATAGAGAATAGTAATATCATAGTCCTTCAGTAGCTCCAACCATCTCCTCTGACGCATATTCATGTCCTTCTGCTTAAGCAAGTGCTGCAAGCTCCGGTGATCAGTGTAGATCTCACAAGGAACCCCATATAAATAATGACGCCAAATTTTTAAGGCGTGAACAATGGCGGCTAGCTCCAAATCATGAACAGGGTAATTCTTCTCATGCACCTTCAGCTGTCTCGACGCGTAGGCAATCACCCTACCGTCCTGCATCAATACCGCACCGAGTCCAACTCGTGAGGCATCGCAATATACAGTATAGGACCCCGAACCCGTAGGCAACATCAATATAGGGGCCGAAGTCAAAGCTGTCTTGAGCTTCTGAAAGCTCGCCTCACACTCGTCTGTCCACTGAAAAGGGGCACCCTTTTGGGTCAATCTGGTCATAGGTGCTGCAATCGAAGAGAACCCTCTACGAAACGATGGTAATAGCCTGCCAAACCAAGGAAACTGCGAATCTCAGTAGCGGAGGAGGGTCTGGGCCAACTCTGCACGGCCTCCACCTTCCTCGGATCTACTCGAATACCATCACTCGACACCACGTGGCCCAAAAATGCTACTGAACTCAACCAGAATTCACATTTAGAGAACTTGGCATAAAGCTGCTTCTCCCTCAGTATCTGAAGCACTATCCTCAAATGCTGCTCGTGCTCTTCCCGACCCCGAGAATATACTAGAATATCATCAATGAAGACAATCACGAACGAGTCCAGATAAGGCCTGAACACACTGTGCATCAAATGCATAAAGGCTGCTGGGGCATTAGTCAGCCTAAAAGACATCACGAGGAACTCATAGTGACCATACCGGTCCTGAAGGTAGTCTTCGGGATATCTGGCTCCCGAATCTTCAGCTGGTGATACCCAGAGCGCAAATCAATCTTAGAAAACACATGTGCGACCTGTAGCTTGTCAAATAAATCATCAATACTGGGCAAAGGATACCGGTTCTTCACTGTAACCTTGTTCAGCCGACGATAGTCAATACACATACGCATAGAACCGTCCTTTTTCTTCACAAACAATACAGGAGCACCCCAAGGCGAAACACTGGGTCGAATAAAACCCTTGCCCAATAACTCCTGTAATTGATCCTTCAACTCCTTTAACTCAGGAGGAGCCATACGGTACGGTGGAATAGAAATGGGCCGAGTGCCCGGCAACAAGTCAATAGCAAAGTCAATATCTCTGTCGGGCGGCATGCCCGGAAGATCAGCTGGAAATACATCAGCAAAGTTACGTACTACATGAACAAAATCAATGGAGGGAGTGTCAATACCGACGTCCCGCACATAGGCTAGATAAGCAGCACACCCCTTCTCAACCATACGCTGAGCTCTGAGAAAAGAAATAACACGGCTAGGGGTGTGATCTAGAGTACCACTCCACTCAATACGTGGAATGCCTGGCATAGCCAGCGTCACGGTCTTGGCGTGACAATCAAGAATAGCATAATGGGGCGACAACCAGTCCATGCCCAGAATAATATCAAAATCGACCATCCCGAGCAACAATAGATCCGCTCTGGTCTCAAAATCACAAATGGTAACCAAACACGACCGATATACACGGTCCACGACCAAAGAATCACCCACCGGAGTGGAAACATAAATGGGGGCACTCAAAGAATCCCGAGGCACACCCAGATGAGAAGCAAAGTAAGAAGACACATATGAAAAAGTGGAACCAGGGTCGAATAGAATCGATGCCTCCCTGTGACTAACCAGAATAATACCTGTGATAACAGAGTCAGATGCAACAGCCGCATCGCGATCAGGAATAACATAGAATCTGGCCTGTCCCCCCTCTCGAGGGCGGCCTCTAGAACCCTGACCCCCGCCCCTGGCTGGCTGGGCAGGTGGAGTGGCAGCTGGTGCTGGAATGATAGCATGCTGGCCCTGAGAACCACGCGGATGTTGTGATGACTGATGAGGGGCTCCTCTCCTGCGCCTGGGGCACTCCCTAACCAGGTGGCGAGTATCCCCGCACTCAAAACAAGCTCTGGGAGGACACGGTGATCGTGATCGACCGCGCCTCACCCCCACTAGTCCGACCCTCGGAAGGACCCCGCGCGGAGGTGCACCGGAAACCGGGGAGCATAATAAGGCTCCGAGGTGCTCGGAAGAGCTAGAGTACTACCGGCCGCGGGCAATGCCGAGTGAACCGGTCGGCCGGAATAACCCCCGCCAAAACGACCGGCCGCCGAAGTGCGGGCACCGGAGAAATGGCCCGACTTACGAAACCTCTTGGCCTCTATCTCCCCGCTCTCTAGGGAGAATACTCTCGATCCTCCTGGCAATGCTAACTGCCTGCTGATAAGATATATCTATCTCCAACTCTCTGGCCATGCTGGACCGGATCGGCGGAATCAGGCCCTCAATAAATCTCTGCACTCTCTCCCGAACCGTGGCTACCAAAGCCGGTGCATGCCTGGCTAGACGGGTGAAACTGATAGCATACTCCGATACCGACATGGAGCCCTGTCGCAACCGCTCAAACTCCGAGCGCCAAGAATCCCTAAGGCTCTATGGAACAAACTCCCTCAAAAACAGATCTGATGAAAACTGCGTCCAAGTCAATGAAGCAGACTCCTCTGGACTTATCCAACTCATACGTGCGCCACCAATCATAAGCGGCCCCACGAAACTGAAAAGCAGTGAAGGAAACCCCGTCGGTCTCCACAATCCCCATAGTACGAAGAATACGATGACACTCCTCTAGAAAACCCAATGCATCATCCGAAGCCAAACCACTAAACACTGGAGGGTCATATTTCTTGAACCTCTCCAATCTACGCCGCTCGTCCTCGGAGGCACCGGTCCACCTCCGGCCGTCGCCGGGACGACGGAGGCATAACCAAAACATCCGGAACATGTCCCACCGGCACACGCTCGCTCCGATGTAACGGCTGCGCGGAGTCCGGGCCCCTCCCCGCCCGAGATGTAGGCTGCGATGAGAGGAAGCGGTCCTGCCTGAGCTAAACTGGTATACATACTCATGAACCGGGCCGTGGTCTCTCGTAGTGCCGGAGTAGCAGCGACTCTGCAGTCGGTGTACCGGTGCCTCGCGCTCCAACCCGGTCTACTCGTGGCACCTCGGCGGCGCGCGCGCGGGTGCCGTGACCGCACCTCGGGCGCGTCCTCGTCCTCTACTCCGGCCCCGGCCTCTGACGGCGGCAACAGGAGGCGCGGGTACCCGATCGTCGCGAGTAGCTCGTGTCCTCACCATCCGTGAGAGAATAGAAATCAATAGTTTAGATTTTTGATGCCAAAAATGTCGCACGACAAGGAATCCAAAAGAAATGAAGAGTTTCCTAAACGGTTACATAGCCCCTCGTAGATAAATACAGACGTCTCCGTATCGATCAGCGAGACTCTAAGTAACCGGTCTGTGTCCCGTGACTCCTATGAACCTAGAGCTCTGATACCAACTTGTCACGACCCTAGTTCACCAATCGTGAACATGTCGTGATGGCACCCAATCCCCACGACTAGGTAAGCCTAACACGTTGCGGAATATACCAGTTTATGAACATTTAATAAGAATTAGCGGAAAATAAGATGAAAAGAATGCAATCCGTGCCGCTTGGCACATACACCAGTCAAATACGCTGTTTAAAACACTACCAAGACTCGGAATCCCACGGGTAACAGAGACTAAAAGAGATCATACAATTGTAGCTCTATGTAAAAGGAGTATCTAACAACGGAATGAAGGAAAATCATCTACTAGCACTAGAATAGAAGGAAGGCCTCCGGATCCGCGGACGTAGCAGATCATACCTCGAGGTCTCCCCAAGCGCTGCTGAATCACCTGATATGAGCCTGTCCTGATGTACCTGGATCTCCACAACAAAACTGTGCAGAAGACTAGCATGAGTACACCACAACGGTACTCGGTAAGTGCCAAGCCTAACCTCGATGGAGTAGTGACGAGGAAGGTCAGGGCCCTACTGAGAGAAATAATAACATTATGATAATAACAACAATAAGCAGTTTAAATGAATAATAAATTTCCGAACTAGCAACAATAAGATGATTACTACAATCGTCTACAATTAAGCTAACAACGAATAGCCAACTCAATAAAACAAGTCCAGGACTTGTAGGAATCGAACCCACAGTCCCATTGACAGTACCTCTGGGTCTCCGGGAATCGAACCCACAGCCCATGTCTCAAAAATATCTCAATAACTCGGGATCTCCGGGAATCGAACCCGCAGTCCCTACCAATAACTCGGGATCTCGGGAATCGAACCCGTAGTCCCTACCAATAACTTAGGATCTCGGGAATCGAACCCGTAGTCCCTACCAATAACTCAGGATCTCGGGAATCGAACCCGTAGTCCCTACCAATAACTCAGGATCTCGGGAATCGAACCCGTAGTCCCTACCAATATCACGCCGGGTCTCTGGGAATCGAACCCACAGCCCTGGGTCTCCGGGAATCGAACCCGCAATCCACAAGCACAACCAATAAAGGAATCCACAGAGAGAATAATTATGCTTAACTATAACTTCACCGAAAAATAGTGCCAATAATTATCAAGGAGTTCAAATAAGGCAATTAGGCAACTAAACTGTTAAGTGCTACCTAATCATGCTTTTCTAACCACTACCGGGTAAAAATATCAAATTAACAGCCAAATACAGGAATATCGCTCATCGAACATTTTAAATAAAGTACGTGTTCCACAACCAGCGCATGTACACGCCCGTCACCTCGCGTACAAGGCATTTAAACTATCACATAATATCCTAGGGGTGAAAATTCCCCACACGAGGTTAGACAAGCCACTTACCTCGACTCCGGTACAAAACCGCTATGAAACAACTCTCTTGCCGCGAATGTTGGCCTCCACAAGTGTAGAATCTGATAAAAATCAATAGAATCACATCAAAATAGGCCAATTGGGCATTACCCAATCAAAACAACTCAAAATACGCCAAAACCCACAAGTTGCCAAAACCCGACTTTCGGGTACGCTTATCTAAAAATCATGAAAATTATATATTCGGGTTCCTTATCTCAATACGAGTCTAAGCATATACGATTTACCAAATTCGGACTCCATTTGCCCATTCAAAACCTTGATTTTCTAAAGTTCAAGCCTAGGGCTAAATCCTCCATAAATTACCCCAAATTCCTCCATTTTCATGGTATAATTGCATAATATTACCAATACTAATCATAAGATGAGTCCATAGTTGATTACCTGATGATTTCCCTTGAATCTCCCTCAAAAATTGCCCAAATCGCCTCTTAAGCCGAGACCCCAAATGTTGGAATGTTTTCTGAAATTTTCTAACTTCTGATACAATTAACTCTCTGCGATTTCCGCTTCTGCGGACCATTTCCGCCTCTGCGGAACCGCTTCTGCGACCACGTGGTCGCTTCTGCGATCCCCAGACCTGGCTGGCACATTCCGCTTCTGCGAGCCTATGGCCGCTTCCGCGAGACCGCTTCTACGAATCATCCTCCGCTCCTGCGGAACATTCCGCTTCCGCGCCTCAGAGTCCGCTCCTGCGGACTCGCTTAAGCGGTCAATATTCCGCTTCTCCGGAACTCCCCTTCGCGACCCCGGACCGCTTCTGCGATCCTCATTCCGCATCAGCGATGCCGCCTCTGCGGACCAGGGTCCGCTTCAGCGATCACTTCCGCTCCTGCGTTCACTTGTCCGCTCCTGCGGACTCGCTCCTGCGCTCCCTTTTCCGCAGGAGCGAAAACAACAGAACAGAACCCCAACCTGCATTGTTTTCATGTTTTTCATGTTTTCTCCCGTTTAACCATCCGAAACCACCCCGAGGCCCCCGGGACCTCATCCAAACACACCAACACATCCTAATACCTTATTCGAACTTCTTCCAATCCTTAAAACACGTCTAACAACATCAAAACACATAATTCACATCGAATTCAAGCCTAAATTTCTTAAAACTCTCTCAATTACACATTCGATCTAAAACCCGACCAAACGACTTCTGAATGACCTGAAAATTTGCGGACATATCCAAAATCACATAACGAAGCTACAGAAATTGTCGGAATTCCATTCCGACCCCGGATCAAAATCTCACCTATCGTTCGGATTCGCCAAAATTTCAAACTTCGGCATTTCAAGCCTAATTGAGCTACGGACCTCCAAAATACATTCCGAACGCGCTCCCAACCCCGAAATCACCTAACGGAGCTAATGGAACCATCGGACTTCCGTTTCGATATCGTCTTAACACTGTTCCGGCTACGGACCATTTTCTAGCTTTAAAGCTCCCATTCAGGGACTAAGTGTCCCAAAATGTTCCAAATTTCAGAACCGACTCTCCCGGCAAACCACAATAGCAGAAATGAACTTAGGGGAACAGTTAAATTAGGGATTGGGGCATAATTTTCTAAAACGACCGGTCGGGTCGTTACAAAACCCAACCCTCCAGCTCATCCAAGCCTTAGGACTCCTAGCTCCTTTCTCCTGAACTTGTTTAGTACCCTAGTGACCCAGATTAGGGATTTTTCTATTTTCTGATTTTTGCTCATGCTTTGAATGTTTTTCTTTCTTTTTATGGATTGTAGGTGGAAATATATCTCTATCAATGATAACCACTATTTTTCTCTTGTTTAATGATTAATCTGTCCTTGATAGTTTAAATATGTTTGTTTGATTACTGATGATTGCACCATGATTGCACTTATAGTTTCCTCAATGGCCATGAGTACTTATTAAAATCTGGAAATCACACTTTGTATACAACTGTTTGATGATGCCAAAAGAGAGAAGAGACATTGTGCTTTTCATATTATGAAATAAGTGATATTAATAACCTATTAACCTGGTAGTTGATGATAAGTGAATTTTCTAAGTTTATTATATTGATGGTTAAGTTGAGTTCTTACATATTCCAAATCAGTAAAAAAACACAAAGTTTGTCATCATCAAAAATGGGTAATTTGTTGGTCTAAGAACAGGTGAAGTTTTGAAGAATGACAAAAGAACTAAGTCATGGACCAGGTCCATCTTGTGAATCACAGTCATGATCAATCTATACATGTGAGATGCATGTGAAGGAGATAAGTCCTACTGATCAAGCAACAATATCACCTGATCTGATCGAAAAGGTTGCATATTAGATAAGGGGAGAAAATCTCCTTATATGAAGAGAACACAATCCGGGATGAAAATAGTGTTAGAGTTTGAGATCATCATGAAAGATGGTGTTGGAGTTTGAGATCATCATAAAATCTTCTACGATAGAAGAGCAGCAATTGAGTTCCAATCAAACTCTAATTACATACGCATAAGTTAAACTAATTTGAGAGCAAAAGAGAAAAGTGATTTTGCAAGCAATTTATGTAAGATTTGAGTGTGCACTCCTGAAGCTACTTGAACAAGATAGAAGAACCAGTTCCATTGTGTCTATCTTTTATTCTAGTTCAATTGTAGTAGGTGATTTAAAGTTGTACCTTTCAACTTTCATAGAAGCAATTGTATTAGGTACCTAGAGTATTTAAGTTAGAGTTAAAGTTGTAGCAGCAGTTGAGGATGTGTGCCACAATGAGATTAGAGTTAATCATTAGGTTTACAAAGAGTTTTTGTAAATGATGTTTTGGCTTAGAGATTTTAGTAGAAGTTTGAGAAAATCCTACTGAGTTGTAGGTCCTGGTTTTTAACCTTTTGAGCCAGGTATTTTCCATGTAAAAATCTCTGTGCTCTTTATTTTCAGTATTTATTATTTCACAAATACTAGTAGTTGGAACACCTAGAAGAACCAAGTTCTTCTATAGAGTAGTTAAGTGAAAATCAAGTACCACACAAATCACCCCCTCTTGTGTGGTATTGACGCTTGAAACACCATGTTTTTAACCGGCTCTTTTCGAAGTACTTTCGAAGTAATTGAAGGCCTATGATTTTATAGCGATGGTCGGGTGTTCCCGAGTCGTATTAGTTTGGCTCGTACAACCTTGTGACCGTAGTCATTGTGTTGTCCTGAGCCTTTTAGTCTTGAGTGAGGTAGGTTTGGCGTCTATATCGAGGGAATTCCTTTTAGGGGTCTTACAAGTTCGATATATAGCCTTAACTTTAAGGCTGGGATTATTCTTTTTCTAAGGTCTTACAAATTTCTACATGCCTTACTTGAGGTCTTATAGTTTTGGTTACTTGGTACAAGTATGGTTCATGCCTTGATTGAGGTCTTACATATATTGTTACTTGATAAAAATATGATACATGCCTTGCTTGAGGTCTTACAGATATTGTTACTTGGTACAAGTATGGTTCATGCCTTGTTTGAGGTCTTCAGATATTGTTGTTGCCTTATATAGGTCTTACGAGACTGACGCTGCCCACATGGGGTCTTATGGCCTCGAGTTTTTGATAAGTCGATGAGGTGGTGGTGGGCGATAAACCCCGAGACATTGAAGGTTTCTTGACACCAGTCCCTAAGTGTTTGGGATGCTTTTGATTTTAGGTTCATTTTTAAGCTTGTTGTCACCTTATTATGGGCTTATGAGTTTGAAGCTCCAATACAAGGGCCATACAACTTCAAGTTATTGACGCCAGTCTGCGAGTGTTCAAGACTTTTTTGTCTTTAGAGTCATTTTGTGAACTTGATTTTTCCTAATTGAGGGCTTACGAGTTTGAAGCTCTAACTTGAGGGTCATACGACTTCGAGTTGTTGATGCCAGTCCCTAAGTGTTCGAGACGTTTTTGGCTCTGGAGCCATTTTTGCAAAAGATACCGAAATTCTTTGAAACACGAAGTGCTTTGATGGAGGGGAAAGTATTCTTTGATTACTTGGTATAAGTATACACGTTTTTGTAGTTAAGGGCTCGGTTATTCTATACGGGCGCGGTTCATGGAATGATTTGACCCGGTACATCATTTTCTTGTCAAGACCTTATTCAACGCATCTTGGCTTCCCCGAGGAGGTGTTCTTCTGGGGGAGGTGCCCCTACTATTTGAGGTTGATTGAAAAAGAAGACTTGAATACTTGTTGAGTCTTCCTTAGTTATCATATAGATATTTTGATAATAGGTGAATTTGACTATATTTAAGCCCTAAATAATCACACTTTATTGTTGTTTTGATATGATTTATGATGACAAAATTCTCTTATTAGTGTTTTAGTGTGTTATAGGTACACATGAGCTAATGAAGACTAAAGGAGCAGTTTTGGAGTCATGAGATGGTGAAAAAAGGCCAAGTGTGGAACAAGTTAAGAGTTTGTGCTGAAAACAACTTGAAGATTCCGCAATACTGTTTGGCCGCGGTTCCACCGCGACCGCAGTAGAACCGCGGTAGAAGAAGCCTGCAAAACTTCTAAAGTTTTAGAGAAATTGATCCACCGTGGTTGCACCGCGACCGCGGTCGAACCGCGGTGGAAGCCGAGATTTTGAAGGCCAAACTTGTCAAAACGTAAATTATGTAACCTAAACCCTATATATAATGTTAGGATTCGCCCAAAGGAGGCAAGTATTGTATTATTGACTATTTTTGCAAGCAAACTAGTAAGAGAGAACTCTCTCAACATCTTTCTTTCTTTTACATTGAATCTTTGATTATGAATTCAATTATCTATCTTGTTTCATTGATTATGAGTAGCTAAATATTTATCTAAGGTTTTGATGGAACCTATTGAGTGATGAACTTATGGGTTATGTGATTACAAATTATTAGCTAGATTTCTATTTGTTCAACTTCGTTCTTGTTGTAGTTAATTGATAGGATCCTCAATTAGCTGTGCCTATTTAGTGTGCATAACTTGGAAAATAGTGCATATTTAGGTAATTGTTGAACAACACCACACCTGGATTATTGGAGGAATCTATAATTGTAGGCGTAAAGGTGGGGTTAGGAATAACGAAACCTTGGGTGCAATCTAAAGTGAACTTGTTCAAATTAAAGCTAGCTAGGGTAGCTCGGAAGAGTGCAATAGTAAATTATTGTAATTGCTCGAGAGAGAATTACGGTAGAAATAGCGTTCATGATTGATAGAATAATATTGACAATTTGTATGAGCATAAACAGAAGGGATTCCATCAATATGAGAAATCAATACCTTAGTCTTTCTCTTTATTCTTTACATCACATTCAATTATTTTCTTCAATTCTTTAGTTTCTTGCAAAAGTTAGTTAGTAGAAATCATCCACAAATATATATTCAAAAGTTTGGGAAGCTGATTCAGGAGTATTATTGGGTTTTGGAAGTTGCAATTGATAGGTTAATTCTCTGTGGGATCGACTCTGGACTTAATAGACTGGATTATATTGATAGCGACCGTTGTTTGGGCATGAGACATATTTCCTCGTTGAAAACCTTGCTGGTAAAACCTTATTGGGATAAAAACCCGATCGAAGAAAATGAGTGCAACGTATGCTTTTGGAACCTAAGTCCTTTGAGTTGGAAAGTGCTTCAGCCATTTCGATCGGATACCTGCACTCAGGTTAGTATAAAATGTAGCTGAAAAAGAAAGATGATCATACCTTAGTACTAGTGGCGCTTCGGGCCTCGATAAGATTTAATCGGTTGTTATGAGGATGCGGTATGGTCCTTTGCTTTATTCAGTTGGGCATAGCCGAGAATGTAGCTTGTTATCACTATTTTACTGTTTGCTTATTCTTTGGCGGTTCCGATGGTAGAGGTATTGGTGTCGGTGCCATATAGTGCACCACAAACATCTGTTTTACAACATGGTTTTCCTCGTAGACGATTTTAATCTCATCCTTTGTCAGAAATTTCATCATTTGATGTAGGGTGGATGGTACTGCTCTCATGCAGTTTATCCATGGCCTCCCGAACAAGGCGATGTACCTCATATCTCCTTCGATGACATGAAATTTAGCATTTTATGTTATGCCGGCCACGTTGACCGACAGGGTTATTTCCCCTTTTGTTGTTTTGCTCGCCATGTTGAACTTGTTGAGGACTTGAGAGGAGGACATGATTTGTCAAGTAGTCTGAGATGTTCTGCCACCGTCGACCTAATAATATTGGCCGAGCTACCTGGATCCACAAGTAACACGTTTAATTTGAAATGTATTCACAAGAAAAAAGATTACCAATACATCGTTGTGAGGCTGAGACAAGTCTCTATGTCCTCGTCGCTAAATGTGAGATCGTCCTCGGGTATGTGGCCTTGAGTTTGCTTTTCTCTGGTGATGGATATTTTTGTTCTTCTGATCATGGGTTCTTGTGGAGAATCGATGCATCCTAAGATCATGTGGATGACATATTGTGGCTCATCTATTTCATTCTTCTTGGTCACCTCTCTTTCCCAGAACTAGTTTTTGGCCCGTTCGCTAAGGAATTCTCGGAGGTGACCTTTGTTGAGTAGTCAGGCTACCTCTTCCCAAAATTGTTGGCTATCCTCGATCCTGTGACTATGTGTGTAGTGAAATTCACGTACTAAGTTATTGTTCCTTTGCGAAGGATCTGACTTTACGGTCTTTGGCCACCTGGTGTCTCTAATTTTAGTGATGGCTAATACAATGTCTGAAACATCAACATTGAAGTTGTGTGTCTCCGTCAACCCTGTGTTCCTATCGAATCTAGCTATGCTAATGAGTCACCGAGGATTCTTTCCTCGATCCATCCTTGGGTCGTTGCGGGGTATGTTGCGCCTCGAGGCGCTTATTCTATTTTTAGTGTACGGTTGGTATCTCTCTTTGTTTGGCTTTGACTCCTTTGATGGAAGCTTTCCGGGATATATCGAGCCAGAGAGGACTCTAGTTGGTCGTCTTCGACCCTGATCTTTGATTGGTATCAGTTATGGATATTCGACCAAGTCACGGTGGGATATTCGATTAAGTTCTACTTTAGATATTTTGAAGCCACTGAGCTTCGCTCGTTCAAACATTGAATGAAGACCTGTATTGCCCAGTAGTCGGAGACTGGTGGTAGTTCCATTCGTTCTATTTGAAAGAGAGATATGAACTCTCGCAACATCTCATTCTCCCTTTGCTTGATGTTGAAAATGTCGGAGTTTATGTAGCTACCTTGATGGTACCGGTATGTGCCTTTATGAACTAATCTGCCAGTATAGCAAATGAATCTATAGATTAGGAGCTAGGTTGTGGTACCACATTATGACCTTTTTCATGAGTGTTTCCCCAAGCTTCTTTAGTAAGACATATTCGATCTCATCGTCCCTTAGGTCGTGGCCCTTTACCGCACAAGTGTAAGCAGTGACAGGCTCATCGGGCCCGAGGTTCCATTGTACTTCAGAAAGTTGGGCAGTCTTAACTTCTTTGGAATGGGTTTTGGAGCAGCTTCCTGTGGGAATGGCTTTTGTACAAATTTCTTCGAATCCACATCCTTTAGGACCAGGGGTGCACCCAAAATTTGATCGACCCTAGAGTTGTAGTCTTTTACCTTCTTATCGTTGGCTTCTTTCTTTCTCTCGCCCGACTCAATCCTCTTCGTGAGCTCCTCGAGCATCTTTATGATGGTAGGGTCGGCTGTCGACCCTTTGTTACTTGATCTTTTCAGTACCTTCTCGGCTTGTGGAGCCATTTCCGGTGCTACCGTGCTGGGAGTTTTCTGGTGACTTTGCAGCTGAGCAATTTCCAGCTGTTGTGCCTGTAACATTTTAAAGATGGCGTGAAGGCTAACCCCTTGTTCTTCTTGAGTTGGGTTTTTTTGAGCTTCTTGTTGATCTCTTTGGTGTATGCTCCTATTGGTGTGGGAGCTTATTTCGACGTGTTGAGCCTTGTGCGAGACTACTTCCACGGGAATTGATTTTGGTGCATTCTCAAGGTTTCGTGGTAGTACACCAACACCTGGAACAACCACACCATTCTCTCCATGGTCCTCAAGATTGTTGTTTCCATGTATGTTTACAGAGTTAGACATTTTTACCTGAAATTTAAGATTTTGGACAAGAAGAAACGTGAAAGATAACTTGTGTTATGTAGTAAACTAGCAAGAAAATAATCACTATTATTTTTAGCCACACGATGGGCGCCAAACTGTTTACCTCAAAAATGGTAATTATAATTAGATTTAATTTTGTGTTTCTAAAAATATGTGATCTGTTTTTATGCTAATTGTTAGACAATAAATGCTAAGTAAAAGCCTAGAAGATAAGACAAGATAAGAGCTTATAGATAGTGTAGTAACCAAACCGAAGGGTTAGAAATCGGGGGCCTCGAGCTTGCGCGTTAGGGGCCTCGATGTCGAGTTGAATGCCTTGCTAAAGGCAGTAAATGGAGGACCAAAAGTTATAATAGTTTTGATGGCGGCTCTTTATGACCAATAATGAACGATAAATAGAACACGATGAATATAAGCACTAAATGTAAGTACTGAAAGTAAGAGAATATGCTATTTTAGAAAATAAAGAGAATGTTCTTGCATATTCAATACTGTATCCCAGATAACCTACAAAATGACAATGCTCCACTTTATATATGAGGGAGAATCCCAACAAAGTACAAATGCATTTATTACAAAGATATGTGGCTGGTATAACCATTTAATGCTATGATACGGATTTGGACTAGCCTAATAGACTCTGTGAGCTCTAGTCACGCGCCTTGGGTACTTCTCACTTTTTTACCATAACCATCGATCTGCACTGCCCCGAGGTTGGACGTCGATAACCCCTCGTGTGCGAATCTCAAACATATCCTTGAAACTTTGGAGACGTACTTATGAGGCGTTGTAATGACTGAAAATCGAGCCTTTCAATTTTATCATATACAATGCTGTTATAAGTGTATAACAGCCATTTATTATAACTGCCGAAAATTTTCTAAATAAACAATACTGTTAAATAAGATTTGACAGCACAATTCCTCAATTTGAATAGCGTTCCGTGTTTCTACTTGATTTTTCAAAAATTCAACGAAGACAACCTCCAAAGTCCAAAATATTCTTATGACTGAAAACAACAATTATTCATAATTTAGTTTAACTTACCGACAACATGCAAACTTTGGTGTGCCTACAACTTACGAGGAGGCTAATGTGCAATAGGTTAACCTTTTAATTAAGCCTTTGGTCATAATCATTTTTATTAAGATTTAGCTATTTCAGGTTATTTTGATTAATTAGGGGAATGTATTTTTGTCTTTAGTTCTTTTTAATCATTTCTGCTTTCTGTCTAATCAGGGTACGTATTTGGCAAAGGAAAAGATTGAAAGAAGCCTTATGAAGAATTTTCACATGACCCAACATACTTCCTACGTTCCATTTTATTAACACCATTTTGTCGATTTAAATATCAATTTGAATGCATACTTTATATGTATAATGAAGAAAACCTTTAATTAATGGTTAGGCATAAGTTTAATTGAAAAACATGAAGTCATATTTAAAAGGAATAATTTCACATAAATACAACTCAAATATATGACTTATAACATAATAGCTCAGTCATAACTTTACAAACCTGTAGTCCAAAAATAATCTGCTAATATTTGAAAAAAGTGTATTTTCTAGCTTTTTTTATTTGGCAACAGAGTTTAATAAGGACAACTATAGGGATTTAGATGAAGTCATGAGATTTTCTAATTTTTCTGTCGTATAATTTTGATATTCTCCCCCAATTTGTCTTTACTGCTGCAAGTTGTCCCCCAATTTTTCGCTGATTTTACTTATATGATAAAATTTAAAAATAATTGCTGCAAGTTCGTGATTTGGCGAAAAATCAACAAGAAAAGTAGATTTATACATGAATTATTCCAGAAAAAAGGAAAAAAACATGAAACAAAATTAATTTGGTTATACATATGCAGTACTTGTATAATGATGTATAACTATGTATAAACTTGTATATGAAATCTGTAATAATGTATATAAAAAGAATAAGAAGAAAAGAAGAAGATAAGTGAGGTTATGAATATATATATATATATATATATATATATATATATATAATTATTTATATTTATACATAATTATTCACAATTATACACACTTATACAATAATGTATAAGTGTGTATAAATAGTGGTTATACAATATTTATACCAGAACACATCTTATGTTCAATATTATACCTCTATTTCAGTATCAAAATATGAAAAGAGAGTTTTTCAGAGGAAGTTAGATCTAAAAATTAAAGAGGAGAGAAGGTGGATCGGAGATGGAATTGTTTTATAAAATAAGATAAAGCTGGAACATCATTTGAAGAACTTAAAAATTGTCTGAATAAAATACAAGACCTCTTTTTATTCTCCGATGACTTCACTGTCTTCATCGTCGACCTATTTACCTTGAAAATTGAAGGAAAAAAATGGAGGATGTCTGCAAGTCTTCAACCTCTTTCCAGCAATTTGAGAAGAAAGAAAAAATTATTAATGGAGGATAAACGCATTTTGTCTTAAAAAAATTCACATTGCACAAGTAAAAAGAGTACTCCAAATAGAAATAGTGATTTAGTTTCCTTGAGGAGATGTTTATTACAGTAATGGAAAAGGCCTTCGTGTTAGGTTAAATGAGAGAATGACTGCTGTAGTTAAAAGAGGAAGAAGCATTTGGATATAGATTTTGGTAAAAAGTTGAAGAAAAAAAGAAGGATAAAGGAGGTTGTCACTAGGTTAATAGCTTGTGTGGCCAAGATGGAGAAATCAGCTTATTTTGAGAAATGTTTTTTTCAAAAGTGCTTTTGAAAAGTACTTTTGGAGAGAAACAATTTGTGTTTCGTTAATTAATTTGAAAAACACTTTTGAGAAAGAACTTGTGTTTGACCAAGAATTTAGAAAGTGCTTTTAAGTGTCAAATTACGAATAAGGACATGAATAGATTTACTCAATAATTAATATTATAAGTAAATAAATAATCTCAAAATTTTGTTATACATGCAATAAGTAAAAAAAATTATTTTATTTAAGTAAAATATGAAAATAAAATAAAAAAGTACTTAATTCTTTTAATATAAGTTAAATATATTAAAATTTCTTCAACAAATATAAAAATATTCACCCCTAAATTCACTACATTAGAAAGTTTTCCTAAAAATAAGAAGAAATATTTACAAAATAAATATCCTAAGTATTAGGTTTAAGGGTTATTTTGGAATATACTATATTTTGTTAAGGGTATTGTAGGTAAGAAGAAAAGCCAAAACTGCTTCTGCTTTTGCTTTTGGAAAGAAGCTACTTTTTTCTGCTTCTTCCCAAAATTCTGCTTCTTCCCAAAAGTATTTTTTTTCCCAAATAAGCTTGGCCAAGTACCTCAAATTACAAAAAAAAAGTGCTTTTGAGAAAAAAAAAAAGCACTTTTGACCTCTTGAGAAGTTTGGCCAAATAGGCTATAAATGATGAAAATGGGCTATGTCGGGTAAAGTTCCAAAACATGGGCTATTTGTTTTTATGAAAATAAGCCAATTGACCTAGAATGTAATTCTGTCAATTTAAAACTTGATTAGTCAAATAATATGTCTTTAATATTAAAACTTGTTGAATGGACCAACCTTAATTAGCTTTTTCTATTTTACTTTGATTCCGCATTCACACCTAAACCTCGATCTAATTCCAATTATCAAGATCTTCAATACAATGTCTAAGTTTTTTCATGTTTTTGGACAAAATGAGGAAGAATATACTTAACTAGTACTTGTACTAGGGTTTGTGTTCTATGTGTGTGACACTATATATAATAGATGTGACCTTTAGATTATATTTGTAGTTATTAAGTAGTACTAATTATTAGCGCTATTTTCATAAACTTCTACAAACTACATACGATCAGACGCAATTTTCTGTTATTGCCATCACCTACGGTTGATTAATCAAGAAAAATACAACTAGAAACAAAGAGACCTCTATGGCTTGTTTAGTTGTAAATCTGATCCTTTAACATTCTTCAGTTCCCATTTTAATACAATAGAAGCTACTATTAATCTCGATGCAGGAATTAGGATGACAAGACTGCAGCCTTTTCTAATTGTTGCTTTTCGAAAAAGGGAAGACAAGAAAATATTCCTAACTTCCCAAACTCAGTTCTTGTTTGCTCCAAATTATGGAACTAATATGCGTGCTTAAAAGTCATAATTTAACAAGAATTTTTTTCTTCTAAATGAACTCTTCACGGTTTCTAATAGTTAAGTGTGTAACTAGAGTTTGTTTGATGTTTTTTTTGGCAAATCTACTAGGCGTTGTGCTAGGGTTAATTTTCATAAATGCAATACAAAATACAACAATGGAGGGGGACATAGACCTTACCTCCCAAAAAATGATTGTACACTTGATCATCCATAAATGGCAATCAAATGTACCTACGCAATTAAGTGGAGTTTTTTGTTTTAGATTAAAGCGTAATTGTCGTTGTTGCTCTAAATGTAGCTAGTTTCAGAATTGATAGGTTTTTAATGTTCTTGTCTTATGTTTTGATGATCTAACAAACTTACTAACAAGGACCAGACACGGAACCTAACACACTTGAGCTACAGAGCAAGTTAACGGAGTCTAGCTAAATGTGAACTGCTATAGCTTCAGGAGATAGAAAACCAAACAAGGACCAGATACCTTTGTGGTTCCCTCATAGTTGTACGAAGTCAATTGGACACAGCTGGAAGCAACATGACTGCTTGCATTGTTTGTGCCTGCACTGCACTTTTTCCAGTGGCCACTTATTCCTTGACCAACTAAAGTGCTTAAATAATTTCAAGTGATGTCATCAAGGTGTATCAACAATGAGTTTATATCAAAACATCACTTGAACACTTCTATTTCTTATTCAAGCCTTTTGCAAAATAGAGAAATTAATTCTTACGAGCTTGAAGAACAAAGTTAAACGCTACTAAGAACCAACTCCTAAAGTTAGTATTTTATTGTCCATAATTGAGTTGTAACTTTGTGATTGTTCTTATTGTATCTCCTAAATTGCTTAGCCAGAAGCGTTGATTAGGAAACTTCATGTAAAATTCGTAAACTCTCTAAGTTTATGTTATGACTAGGTTTAGTCACAAGTTAAAGTCTTTGTAACTAGAAAGTGACAAAGTGGCTTGTGATGAGAGTATCACAAGTTAGTTAAGTTAAAGCCTTTATAACTAGAAAGTAACAAAGTGGCTTGTGGTAAGAGTATCACAAGTTAGTTGAGTTGAATTCTTTGTATTGGAGTCATTGTTGGGATAAAGTGGTGGCGTGAATGGGAAATGAGGGAAGAAAGTGAAAATGCAACTTTACCTTTTGCACTTTGTCCCTCACGGTTAAAGACAAGCAATTTGTTGGGTTTAAATATAGAAGCACTTTCTTAAGCTCTTAAAAGGAGATAAGAGGAAGGGGCCTCGCGTCGTGATCGTCGTCGCTCGCTCGCTCGGCTTCGACTTCGGCTTCGGATTCGGATTCAGTCATATGATTGATTGATAATTTTTTGGACCAATAAAATAAAATAAATTAATGAAATATTAATTTTTTATTAATATGACCGTTATTAAAGTCTTTGTAACTAGAAAGTGACAAAGTGGCTTGTGATGAGAGCATCCCAAGTTAGTTAAGTTAAAGCCTTTATAACTAGAAAGTGACAAAGTGGCTTGTGGTGAGAGTATCACAAGTAAGTTGAGTTGAATTATTTGTAATGGAGTCATTGTTGGGGTTAAGGGGTGGTGTGAACGAGAAATGAGGGAAGAAGGTGAAAAGGCAACTTTAGCTTTTGCACTTTGTCCCTCATTGATTAAAGACAAGCAATTTATTGGGTTTAAATATAGAAGCACTTCCTTAAGCTCTTAAAAGGAGATAAGAGGAAGGGGCCTCGCGCTGTCGTCGTCGCTCGGTCGTTCAGCTTCGGCTTCGGCTTCGGCTTCGGATTGGGATTCGGTCATATGATTGATTGATAATTTTTTGGACCAATAAAATAAATTAATTAATTAAATATTAATTTTTTATTAATATGACCGTTATTCTGAAAGGTTGTCTTTCACGAATAGCCACCTGCAGTGTGAAAAGCCAATTTTGCACCCTTTCAATCCAAATTTCGATGGATATAAATATCCAGCCTTTCCTTCAGAACTTTTCACTCTGAAATTTTCTGCTTCATCTACTTCTTCGTTCTGCATCATTACATTAAAACAGATTAAGTTCTTCGTGTGGTTTGCTCCATTACTTTTGTGTTCGCCGATAACTTAGTGGTTTGAAGTACCGTTACCGCTAAGTTGGAACTTCCGTTCTATCCTGGGAAGAATTTATCTGTCAATGTCACGACCCGAATTTTCCCCCAACATCGGGATCGTGATGGCGCCTACTCGTGGTAGCTAGGCAAGCCACTGTATTCATACTATCATGTTTTTAACAAAATTTTAATTAAATAAATGCGGAATAACAAATCACACGGTGAAAATCATATTGAAATCCTCTACCCAAGACGTGGAGTCACCAACTCACAAACTACTATGGAATACTACACATAAAAGTCTGAAAGAAATATAACATAATTCTGTTTGTCTCGGAACAATGAGACTACAGCTATTAACATAAATAAAGAAAGAGACGCCGGGCCTGCGGACGTCTGCAAGCTACCTCGGTCTCAAATGTGATCAACTCCCACGCAATCTATTTACTGCTGCTGCTGCTCCTGATCGTAACCTGGACCCGTGCAAAAACGCACAGAAGTGTAGCATCAGCACAACCGACCCCATGTGCTGGTAAGTGCCTGGCCTATCCCGACGAAGTAGTGACAAGCCTAGGACCAGACACCCACATAACCTGTGCAATTCAATATATATATATGTGTACCACAAAATAACAAAAAATAATCAAGTATTAACACAATAAGGAATATCTTAAAGAATTCAACAATTAACCACAGTTAATAATTTCACAAGGAAAAACAAAGTGTAATGTAAACACAAGTAATATCAATTGAAGAAATAGCAAAACAGTTGCACGGCATCACCCTTCGTGCTTTTACTCTCATCCTCACATCCATAGTACGGCATGATCCTTCGTACATGGTTCAATAACAGGGCACGACATGATCCTTCGTGCATAATCAATAAATAAACATGGCACGGCATCACCCTTCGTGCATTATCACTCTTCCTCACCCAAAGAACAATCAAATAAGTTCACAAAGAAAACAAGGTATAATAGAAAACACAAGTAATATCAAGTCAAGGAATGGCAAATAGTTACACGGCATCACCCAAATAAAATATAATGGAAAAACAAGTAATATCAAGTCAAGGAATAGCAAGCAATTGCACGGCATCACCCTTCGTGCTTTTACTCTCATCCTCACCAAATAAACAAATAAAATACACGACATCACCCTTCGTGCTTTTACTCTCATCCTCACATCCATAGTACGGCATGATCCTTCGTACATGGTTCAATAACAGGGCACGGCATGATCCTTCGTGCATAATCAATAAATAAACATGGCACGGCATTAACCTTCGTGCATAAATAAATAGACATGGCACGGCATCACCCTTCGTGCATTATCACTCTTCCTCACCCAAATAACAATCACAGTTAAGGGCAGAGAAAGAAACAGCAATTCATAAATCGTCCCATCAAGGGCAATCAACAATTATCTTCACAACAAGTCCCAACAAGGGAGAACAATAACAATTCACCTGTAATATATCTCAAAATAATCATTTTCCAACGACTCACGGTCATACTAGACGCCATTGTATGGATGCTCGTCACCACAGCCCATACACCGCACTCGATCACATAACACATAACACATAATCCTATTCCCTCAAGCTAGGATAGAACAAACACTTACCTCAAATGCTTATGAACAATCCAATCCGTGGAAATGTCTTTTCTTTCAATTTGGCTCCAATCCAACCGTATCTATACACAATTGATTTAATATCATCAATTCTTACTCAACAAACTAATTCTTAATACCAAATACCACTTTTACAACATTCTGCCATGAATAGTAAATTTCAACCCCGGGCCCACATGGTCGGAATTCGGGGTTAGGACCAAAATCCGGTTACCCATTCCCCCACGAGTTCATATATATATTTTGTTTCAAAATCGGACCTCAATTCGAGGTCCAATTCCCCAATATATGAAAAACCCTATTTTCTAACAAAAACAAGAATTTTACCATGAAAATCTTTGATTTCTTATGAAAAACATGTTTAATGATGTTAGGAATTGAAAGAATTAAGTAAAAAGTGACTTACAATCGTTTTGATGAAGAAGAAATCCTTGAAGAATCGCAAATGGGTGTTTTGGTTTTGTAAAATGTGAAGAAATGACCGAAATTCGTGTTTTTCAGGTCTCTGTGTTCGCATTTGCGAACATGGGTTCGCAATTGCGAACCCCGACCAATTTCTGGAGTTTGAAAAATAAGCTAAGGGTGGGAAGTTCGCATTTGCGAACATTTGTTCGCATTTGCGAACTATTGTTCGCATTTGCGAACACATGCTGTATAGGCAGTGTTCGCATTTGCGAACCAAGGCAGTGTTGGGGAAAGTTCGCATTTGCGAACTTTTGTTCGCATTTGCGAACATAGGCTGGCACTGGGGACCTTCGCAAATGCGAACAATTGTTCGCATTTGCGAACAAGGCTGGGCCAAAGGGGGCTTCGCATTTGCGATGAAGGTTCGCATTTGCGAGCCTGTCCCCCTTCGCAATTGCGAGAAAGCTTCGCAATTGCGAAGCCAACAGCTGGGTGAAAAACCAGCAGTTCAAAAATTCAGAGTTTCATCCAACGGTCTATCAAATCTTTACCCGAGCCCCCGGCTCCAAACCAAACATGTACACAACCTCAAAAACACATTATGGACTTGTTCGTGCGATCATATCGCCAATATCACTTCGTTTTCATCAAATCAAGCCTCAAATGCATGATTTTCATACCTTTAGTTTTTCAAAACTTTCAAACTTGGGACTCAAGGTCCAAAACATCTCAAACGACATCCAAATGTCACCAAACTTTACAGAAATCACATTTATAATATTTAAGACTTGTACCGGGCGTCGGAACCAAAATACAAGCCCGATACCAAGGTCAATTAATTAATTTCCTTTAATAATTGCATCAAAAACAATTTCACATAAAAATTCATAACTTGGGCTCTAGGCCTCAGAATTCGACTCCGGACGCATGTCCAAGTCCCATATTTTCCTACGGACCTCTCGGGACCATCAAATCTCGAGTCCGGATCCGTTTACCAAAAATGTTGACCGAAGTCAACCATATCAATATTAATATCATTTTTATCCAAATTTCTCATAGAATTCATATTTTCTATCACAAAATCTTTCCGGCTACATGCTCGGATCGTGCACGTAAATCGAGGCAACATAGAATGAGGTTTTCAAGGCCTCGGAAGCTCGAAATGATTAATTAAATAAGTGATGACCCTTTGGGTCGTCACAATCTCCACCTCTAAAACAACCGTTCGTCCTCGAATGGACAAAAGAAAGAAATACCTGAGTCAGGAAACAAGTGTGGGTAACGGCTTCCGCATATCAGACTCGGACTCCCAGGTCGATGCCTCAGGAGGCTGACCTCTCCACTGAACACGCACAGAAGGATAACTCTTCGACCTCAACTGTCGAACCTGCCGGTCTATAATAGCCACCGGCTCCTCCTCGTAAGATAGATCATTGTCCAATTGGACAGTACTGAAGTCTAACACATGTGTGGGATCGCCGTGGTATCTCCGAAGCATAGATACATGAAAAACTGGATGCACGGCTGATAAGCTAGGCGGCAAAGCTAATCCGTAAGCCACCCCTCCCACTCTGTCTAGAATCTCAAATGGGCCAATATACCTAGGGCTGAGCTTGCCCTTCTTCCCAAACCTCATCACGCCCTTCATAGGCGACACTCGGAGCAATACTCGTTCACCAACCATGAAATCTACATCTCGAACCTTACGATCCGCATAAGTCTTTTGCTTAGACTGAGCTGAACGCAATCTCTCCTGAATAGTCTTGACCTTATCTAAGGCCTCCTGAACTAAGTCTGTACCCAACAACCGAGCCTCTCCCGGTTCAAACCATCCGACTGGTGATCGACATCGCCTACCATACAACGCCTCATACGGAGCCATCTGGATGCTAGATTGGTAGCCGTTATTGTAGGCGAACTCTGCTAATGGTAGAAACTGGTCCCACGAGCCTCCGAAATCAATAACACAGGCTCGAAGCATGTCCTCTAGAATCTGAATAGTCCTTTCGGACTGGCCATCCGTCTGAGGATGAAATGCTGTACTCAACTGAACCTGGTTGCCTAACTCCTACTGGACAGCTCTCCAGAACCGCGAGGTAAACTGTGTACCCCGATCAGAGATAATAGATACTGGCACCCCATGAAGACGAACAATCTCCCTACTGTAAATCTCCGCTAACCTCTCCGACGAGTAGGAGACAGATATTGGAATAAAGTGTGCTGACTTGGTCAGCCTGTCAACAATGACCCAAATAGCATCAAATTTCCTCCGAGTCAAAGCAAGTCCAGAAACGAAGTCCATAGTGATCCGCTCCCATTTCCACTCGGGAATTTCAATCCTCTGGAATACACCACCAGGTCTCTGGTGCTCATATTTCACCTGCCGACAATTTAGACACCGAGCGACATACGCAACGATATCTTTCTTCATTCTGCGCCACCAATAGTGCTGCCGTAAGTCCCGGTACATCTTCGCGGCGCCTGGGTGAATAGAATACCGCGAACTGTGGGCCTCTGCTAAGATCAACTCTCGAATTCCTTCGACATTGGGCACACAAACTCGACCCTGCAATTTCAATACCCCATCATCATCTAGGTTTACCTGTGTGGCACCTCCCCGCTGTACTGTATCTCTCAACTCACGTAAATGAGGATCATCAAATTGCCTCGCACGGATACGCTCTAATAAGGAAGAACGAGCGACCGTGCAGGCTAACACTCTGCTAGGCTCAGAAATGTCTAGTCTCACGAACCGGTTGGCTAAGGCCTGGACATCTAAAGCTAATGGTCTCTGATTGACCGGAATATATGCAAGACTACCCATGCCGGCATACTTTCTACTCAATGCATCGGCCACCACATTGGCCTTACCCGGGTGATATAATATAGTAACATCATAGTCTTTTAGCAACTCTAACCATCTCCGCTGTCGTAGATTCAACTCCTTCTGCTTGAACAAGTACTGTAGGCTTTTGTGATCAGTGTACACCTCACACATCACACCATATAGATAATGCCTCCGGATCTTTAAGGCATGAACCACCGCTGCTAACTTAAGATCATGAACTAGATAATTCTTCTCATGTATTTTTAACTGCCTCGAAGCATAAGCGATAACCTTACCATCCTGCATCAATACCGCTCCAAGCCCTGTACGAGATGCGTCACAATAAACCGTATAAGGCCCTGTACCTGTAGGTAGTACCAACACCGGTGCGGTGGTCAAGGCTGTCTTGAGCTTCTGAAAGCTCGCCTCACACTCCTCCGACCACCGAAACTGAACACCCTTCTGGGTCAACCTGGTCATCGGGGCTGCAATAGAAGAAAACCCCTCTACAAAACGACGGTAGTAACCTGCTAATCCCAAGAAACTCCAGATCTCAGTCACTGAAGCTGGTCGAGGCCAATTCTGGACTGCCTCAATCTTCTTTGGGTCTACCTGAATACCTTCCACTGATACAATATGACCCAGAAATGCTACCGAACTCAGCCCGAACTCACATTTAGAAAATTTGGCATATAGCTGGTTATCTTTCAGAGTCTGAAGAACCACTCTGAGGTGCTGCTCGTGCTCTTCCTGGCTGCGGGAGTACACCAGGATGTCATCTATGAAGACTATCACGAACAAATCTAAGTAAGGCCTGAATACCCGATTCATCAACTCCATGAATGCTGCTGGGGCATTGGTCAACCCGAAGGACATGACCATGAACTCATAATGCCCATATCTAGAGCGAAAGGTTGTCTTAGGAATGTCAGCCGCCCTGATCTTCAGCTGATGGTAGCCCGACCTCAAGTCTATCTTAGAGAATACCCTCGCTCCCCGGAGCTGGTCAAACAAATCATCAATCCTCGGTAGTGGATATTTATTTTTTGATAGTCACTTTGTTTAACTGCCCGTAATCAATACACATCCGCATCGAGCCATCCTTCTTCTTTACAAATAATACAGTGCTCCCCAAGGGGAAACACTGGGCCCGATAAAACCCTTCTCAAGAAGGTCCCGCAACCGATCTTTCAACTCCTTTTGCTTCGGCGGGCCATACGATAGGGTGGAATAGAGACGGGCCGAGTGCCCGTGCCAAATCAATACATAAGTCAATATCCCTATCGGGTGGCACGCCCGGCAGGTCTGAAGGAAAAACCTCGGAAACTCCCGTGCAATAGGGACCGAATCAATGGAAGGAACTTCTGCACCGGAATCACGAACATAAGCCAAATAAGCTAGACACCCCTTCTCGACCATACGTCGAGCCTTAACATAAGAAATAACAATGCGAACGGAGTGGCTTGAGGTACCCTTCCACTCTAATCGGGGTGATTCTGGCAAGGCTAAGGTGACAATCTTAGCATGACAATCAAGAATAGCATGGTATGGGGACAACCAGTCCATCCCCAATATGACATCAAAATCTACCATATCCAAAAGCAACAGATCCACACGGGTCTCAAGACCCCCAAATATAACTACGCACAAACGATGCACCCGTTCGACTACAATAGAGTCACCCACTGGCGTAGCCACATAAACCTGGAATATCCAGAGCATAGCTGGGCACACCCAAATACGGTGCGAAGTAGGAAGACACATAGGAATATGTAGATCCAGGGTCAAATAATACCGAAGCACATCCGCCACACACAAGAATAGTACTCGTAATCACAGCATCCGATGCCTCTGCCTCCGGCCCGGCCGGTAAAGCATAGAAACGGGGATCCGCACCTCCCCTCCGAGCCGCGTCTCTAGGACGACCGTCAACCGGCCGACCTCTACCTCTCGCCGGACGGTCTCTACCTCTACCGTCTCGACCTCCACCTCTAAAATCTCTACCCCCGCCTCGGGCTGGCTGGGCAGGCTGAGGGTCAGCTGGGGCCTGGATCATAGGACGAGGACCTCGCTGCTGAGAGTTGCCCGCTGCTATAGGGCAATTCCCGATAAAATGACCTGGGTCGCCACAACCGTAGCAACTCTTGGACTGATAGGGCTGCTGGCCCTGACGACCTGAATGGCCTCCACGAACACTCTGAATAGGTTGAGCATTAATAGGAGACTGGTCTGAATAATGCCCCCGAGAACCACGATCACCTGATCCACCCTGTGAAGCCTGAAGGGCGGAATGAAAAGGCCTGGAGGACTGGCCTCTATCAAAGGATTCTCTGCTACCAGAGGAAGAAGCACCAAACCTACCCGAATGACGAGGCCTCTTATCCGAAGAATAACCGCCTCCCCTAGCAAGAGCCATCTCAACTCTGCGTGCTGCATTGGCTGCCTCCCGAAATGATATGTCACTTCCCACACCCATAGCCATCTGGAGTTTAATCGGCTGATTGAGCCCATCTATAAATCTGCGGACCCTCTCCCGCTCCGTGGGAAGTATCACCACTGCATGACGAGCCAAGTCGATAAATCTCGTCTCATACTGTGTAACTGTCATAGTGCCTGATGGAGGCGCTCAAACTGCCTCCGAAGTAAATCCCTCTAAGTAGCAGGGAGAAACTTCTCCATAAATAGTTCCGCAAACTGGTCCCATGATAGAGCTGGGGACCCTGCTGGTCGAGTCAGGCAATAATCTCTCCACCAAGTCTTGGCGGATCCTGCAAGTCCGAAGGTACAGAAGTCAACTCCATTTGTCTCCACGATCCCCATAGTCTTGAGAATCTCACGACAACTAAATAAGAAAGTCCTGAGGATCCTCTGATGCGGCTCCACCGAATGTAGTGGTAAATAGCTTGGAGAACCGATCAAGCCTCCATAACGAATCGTAAGTCATGGCCGCTCCATCACCTGCATGAGCTGTGGTACCTGACTGGGTGGCCACAGCTGGCTGAACCACTGGGTGCCTGAGGCTGAGGAGCTACCGGCTCCGGAGTACGAGCAATAGGAGTTTGGGCCCCTCCTCCACCCTGAGAAGTGGCAACTGATAATAAACCCGCTCCGGCAATGCTATCCATAAATCCCGCTATTCTTGACCAAAGCATCCCGGAGATCCGGGTAATCAAAGCCTCTCCCGGGACCCGAGCTGGGCCCACCGGAGCCGCCGGAACCGGAACCTCCTCTTCAATCTCAATACGAGGCTCCACCTCCGGGGTAGCCGCCTCTGAGGCCGAGCTCTACCCCTACCACGGCCTCCGATACGGCCTTGGCCCCCGCCCCTCACGGGAGCCGGCTCGGGGCTCGGCTGCTGGTCAGCGGACGAAGAGCGCGTGTCCTTACCATCTCGCGAAAGGACGTAATAGAAATTCAATCAGCATTTGAGGAACAAGTCGCACGACAAGATAGAACAAATGAGAGACTCTTTCCTAACTCAATAGACTCCGGAGGACAAGTACAGACGTCTCCGTACCTACCTCTCAAACTCTACTAAGCTTGTTCGTGACTGGTGAGACCTATGTAACCTAGAGCTTTGATACCAACTTGTCACGACCCGGATTTTCCCCCAACATCGGGATCGTGATGGCGCCTACTCGTGGTAGCTAGGCAAGCCACCGTATTCATACTATCCTATTTTTAACAAAATTTTTATTAAATAAATGCGGAATAACAAATCACACGGTGAAAATCATATTGAAATCCTCTACCCAAGACGTGGAGTCACCAACTCACAAACTACTATGGAATACTACACATAAAAGTCTGAAAGAAATATAACATAATTCTGTTTGTCTCGGAACAATGAGACTGCAGCTAATAACATAAATAAAGAAAGAGACGCCGGGCCTGCGGACGTCTGCAAGCTACCTCGGTCTCAAATATGATCAACTCCCACGCAATCTATTTACTCCTGTTGCTGCTCCTGATCGTAACCTGGACCTGTGCAAAAACGCACAGAAGTGTAGCATCAGCACAACCGACCCCATGTGCTGGTAAGTGTCTGGCCTATCCCGGCGAAGTAGTGACAAGCCTAGGACCAGACACCCACATAAACCTGTGCAATTCAATATATATATGTGTACCACAAAATAACAAGAAATAATCAAGTATTAACACAATAAGGAATATCTTAAAGAATTCAACAATTAACCACAGCTAATAATTTCACAAGGAAAAACAAAGTGTAATGTAAACACAAGTAATATCAATTGAAGAAATAGCAAAACAGTTGCACGACATCACCCTTCGTGCTTTTACTCTCATCCTCACATCCATAGTACGACATGATCCTTCGTACATAGTTCAATAACAGGGCACGGCATGATCCTTCGTGCATAATCAATAAATAAACATGGCACGGCATCACCCTTCGTGCATTATCACTCTTCCTCACCCAAAGAACAATCAAATAAGTTCACAAAGAAAACAAGGTATAATAGAAAACACAAGTAATATCAAGTCAAGGAATGGCAAATAGTTACATGGCATCACCCAAATAAAATATAATGGAAAAACAAGTAATATCAAGTCAAGGAATAGCAAGCAATTGCACGGCATCACCCTTCGTGCTTTTGCTCTCATCCTCACCAAATAAACAAATAAAGTACACGGCATCACCTTTCTTGCTTTTACTCTCATCCTCACATCCATAGTACGGCATGATCCTTCGTACATGGTTCAATAACAGGGCACGGCATGATCCTTCGTGCATAATCAATAAATAAACATGGCACGGCATTAACCTTCGTGCATAAATAAATAGACATGGCACGGCATCACCCTTCGTGCATTATCACTCTTCCTCACCCAAATAACAATCACAGTTAAGGGCAGAGAAAGAAACAACAATTCATAAATCGTCCCATCAAGGGCAATCAACAATTATCTTCACAACAAGTCCCAACAAGGGAGAACAATAACAATTCACATGTAATATATCTCAAAATATCATTTTCCAACGACTAACGGTCATACTAGACGCCAGTGTATGGATGCTCGTCACCACAGCCCATACACCGCACTCGATCACATAACACATAACACATAATCCTATTCCCTCAAGCTAGGATAGAACAAACACTTACCTCAAATGCTTATGAACAATCCAATCCGTGGAAATGTCTTTTCTTTCAATTTGGCTCCAATCCAACCGTATCTATACACAATTGATTTAATATCATCAATTCTTACTCAACAAACTAATTCTTAATACCAAATACCACTTTTACAACATTCTGCCATGAATAGTAAATTTCAACCCCGGGCCCACATGGTCGGAATTCGGGGTTAGGACCAAAATCCGGTTACCCATTCCCCCACGAGTTCATATATATATTTTGTTTCAAAATCGGACCTCAATTCGAGGTCCAATTCCCCAATTTATGAAAAACCCTATTTTCTAACAAAAACAAGAATTTTACCATGAAAATCTTTGATTTCTTATGAAAAACATGTTTAATGATGTTAGGAATTGAAAGAATTAAGTAAAAAGTGACTTACAATCGTTTTGATGAAGAAGAAATCCTTGAAGAATCGCAATGGGTGTTTTGGTTTTGTAAAATTTGAAGAAATGACTGAAATTCGTGTTTTTCAGGTCTCTGTGTTCGCATTTGCGAACATGGGTTCGCAATTGCGAACATAGGCTGGCACTGGGGACCTTCGCAAATGCGAACAATTGTTCGCATTTGCGAACAAGGCTGGGCCAAAGGGGGCTTCGCATTTGCGATGAAGGTTTGCATTTGCGAGCCTGTCCCCCTTCGCAATTGCGAGAAAGCTTCGCAATTGCGAAGCCAACAGCTGGGTGAAAAACCAGCAGTTCAAAAATTCAGAGTTTCATCCAACGGCCTATCAAATCTTTACCCGAGCCCCCCGGGCTCCAAACCAAACATGTACACAACCTCAAAAACACATTATGGACTTGTTCGTGCGATCATATCGCCAATAACACTTCGTTTTCATCAAATCAAGCCTCAAATGCATGATTTTCATACCTTTAGTTTTTCAAAACTTTCAAACTTGGGACTCAAGGTCCAAAACATCTCAAACGACATCCAAATGTCACCAAACTTTACAGAAATCACATTTATAATATTTAAGACTTGTACCGGGCGTCGGAACCAAAATACGAGCCCGATACCAAGGTCAATAATTAATTTCCTTTAATAATTGCATCAAAAACAATTTCACATAAAAATTCATAACTTGGGCTCTAGGCCTCAGAATTCGACTCCCGACGCATGTCCAAGTCCCATATTTTCCTACGGACCTCTCGGGACCATCAAATCTCGGGTCCGGATCCGTTTACCAAAAATGTTGACCGAAGTCAACCATATCAATATTAATATCATTTTTATCCAAATTTCTCATAGAATTCATATTTTCTATCACAAAATCTTTCCGGCTACATGCTCGAATCGTGCACGTAAATCGAGGCAACATAGAATGAGGTTTTCAAGGCCTCAAAAGCTCGAAATGATTAATTAAATAAGTGATGACCCTTTGGGTCGTCACAGTCAACCTTGGGCAACTGTGAGAGGATAAGATTCTTTTAGGTAATACAACAAACTTGTGGGCTCGGAACAAAATTCTGTCAATTTCTGTTCATTTTATTTTTTCTGGTTTCGTCACTTATAAGTTTGACTAACAAGCTTAAATAATCTTATTTATATATATATATATATATATCATTGTTATTCCAATTTTTGAAGTGTCTGAAACCTTCGTGGCTTTCTTAACAGCTTTTGATGAATAATCTCTTCATTCTGTTAAAATCAGTTTGCAGAATAATCTCTTCAAGGTGTTCTCTTGGTTGAAGAATTAAATACTTCACCATTTACTGAATCTGCTTGTGTCATATTGACAGAAATGGCTAACGGAGAGGAACGAAGTGATTCTGCTGCAACTGTTACTGTTCCTGGCCGTCCTACTGCACATGCAATGGCTATGCCACCAGCGGAAAAGTCGGGGAAATTTTCTGGTGTGGACTTTAAGAGATGGCAGCAAAAGATGTTTTTTTATCTAACTACTCTATGTCTGCAAAGGTTCATTTAAGAGGATGTTCCCGTCGTGCCAGAAGGAACCCCTGACAACGAGCGCTTCCTTGTTATTGAGGTTTGGAAGCACTCTGATTTCCTGTGCAAAAACTATATTCTAAGTGGGCTAGAAGATGGCTTGTACAATGTTTATAGCGTCATGAAAACATCAAGAGAATTATGGAATGCTCTTGAAAAGAAGTACAAGATAGAAGATGGTGGATTAAAGAAGTTTGTGGCCGCCAAATTTTTGGATTTTAAAATGATTGATGGTAAATCAGTTATAACGCAAGTTCAAGAACTGCAAGTTATTGTTCATGACCTCCTTGCTGAAGGTACAAAACAAGTTAATGCTTTTATTCAATATATTAATTATTGTACTAATTATGAATTTATGATTGAAAGTATGGTCATAAATGAGGCGTTTCAAGTTGCAGCATTTATTGAAAAGTTGCCTCTGCTATGGAAGGACTTTAAGAATTACTTGAAACATAATCACAAGGAAATGACGCTTGAAGACCTTATTGTTCGTTTACGGATTGAAGAAGACAACAAGGCTGCTAAGAAGAAATCTCGTGTAATAAGGGGTGCTAATGTTGTTGAGGAAGCTTCAACAAGTAAAAAGAGGAATGAAGCCGTCCAGATCAAAGAATTATCCAAATAAGAAGAGGTTCAAATGTAATTGCCACAACTGTGGTAAGGTTGGACATAAGTCTAATGAATATCGTACACCAAAGAAGGGCAAAAAGAAAAGTCAAGCGAAAATGATTGATAATAATGATGAAATCGACAACCTATGTGTCATATTTTCAGAATGCAACCTAGTCAAAAATCCTCGCGAATGGTGGATTGACTTTGGAGCAACTCGACATATTTGTGCTAACAAAGAGTTGATAACTTCTTATGATCCTGATGGACCGAATGAGACAGTGATTATGGCAAACACGACTACTGTAAAAATCGAAGGAACATGCAAAGTGGCTTTGAAGATGACTTTGGGAAAGATTGTGACCTAAAAGGATGTTCTTCATGTTCCTGAAATGCGGAAGACTTTAATTTCAACACCACTTCTAGTCAAGAATGGATTTAAGTGTGTCTTTGTTTCTGACAAAGTTGTACTTAGTAAAATGAAATGTGTGTAGGAAAAGGTTACCTAACAGAGAGCCTTTTTAAGCTCAATGTAATTTCCATTGATATGAATAAAATTTCTGCTTCTTGTTACTTGTTTGAGTCAAATAATTTATGGCATGGAAGTTTAGGTCATGTCAATTTTAAAACTTTGCGAAAAATGATTAATTTGGAAGTACTACCTAAGTTTGAATGCAATAACTCGAAATGTCAAATATGTGTGGAATCAAAGTATGGTAAGCATCTTTACAAGTCAATTGAAAGGAATTCAAATCCTTTAGACTTAATTCACACGAATATTTTCTATATGAAGTCAATACCATCTCGCGGTGAAAAAAAGTATTTCATAACTTTTATTGACGACAATACTAGATATTTCGATATTTACTTACTTAATAGTAAAGATGAAGTAATAGATGCAATCAAGCAGTACAAAAATGAAGTTGAAACGCAATTAAATAAAAAGATCAAAATGATAAGAAGTGATAGAGGCGGCAAGTATGAATTTCCTTATGAAGAAATATGTTTGGAAAATGGCATTATTCACCAAACGACTGCCCCTTACTCACCGGAATCTAATGGTATTGCGAAAAGAAAGAATAGAGCATTAAAGGAAATGATGAATGCCCTATTAATAAGCTCTGGTTTGCCTCAGAACTTGTGAGTGAAAGCTATTCTTACAGCTAACCAAATACTGAATCGAGTTCTCCATAGAAAAACACAGTTCATTCCATATGAAAAATGGAAAGGAAGGAAACCCAACTTAAAATATTTTAAAGTGTGGGTGTGTTTAGGTAAAGTGCAAGTTCCAAAACCCAAAAGGGTAAATATTGGACCAAAAACCATTGATTGTGTTTTCATAGGATATGCAACAAATAGTAAGGCATATCGGTTTTTCGTTCATAAATCAGAAAATCCCGACATTTATATTAATACGGTAATTGAATTGGATAATGATGATTTTTTTAGAACATTTATCCGTATAAAATGGAATTTGAGTCATCTAATGAAAAATCTAAGCGACCTCGGGAAGAAGAAAAGGAAGATACATTTAATATGGAATATCCAAGATGTAGTAAACGTCAAAGAACAACTACTTCCTTTGGACCAGATTTTCTGGCTTTCTTATTGGAAAATGAGCCTCAAACATTCAAAAAAGTAATGTCTTCCTCGGAAGCACAATATTGGAAAGAGGCAGTTGTAACGACCCGGCCGGTCATTTTTGAAATTTATGCCCCGATCCCCAATTTAACTATTACCCTAAGTTCATTTATGCTATTGTGGTTTGCCGGGAGGTTCGGTTCAAGAATTTAGAGTGTTTTGGGACACTTAGTCCCTAAATGAGAGCTTTATAGTTGAAAAATGGCACGTATTCGGAATAGTGTTAAGAGGACCTCGGAACAGAAATCTGATGGTTCCATTAGCTCTGTTAGGTAATTTTGGGGTTGGGAGCGCGTTCGGAATGTATTTTGGAGGTTTGTAGGTCATTTAGGCTTGAAATGCCGAAGTTTGGAATTTTTGGAAATCTGATCGATAGGTGAGATTTTGATCCGGGAGTCAGAATGAAATTCCGATAGTTGCAATAGCTTCGTAAGGTGATTTTGGATATGCCTGCAAAATTTCAGGTCATTCGGACGTCGTTTGGTCGGGTTTTTTATAGCACGTAGGTTTTAGAAGTTTTGGTTGAAACTTAGTCTTGAATCCGCCTTGATTTGATGATTTCCATGTTTAAGGGCATGTTTTTATGATTGGAACAAGTTCGTATCGTATTTTGGGGTAGGTTGGTGGTTTTGGTTGGGGTCCCTGGGGTCTCGGGATGAATCCGAGGGTCCAATCGGATAAATTCTTGCATTTTAGAAGTGCTGTTGACTGCTGGTATGTGTTGTAGACGAATACTTTATGCGATCGCATAGGGGCGATGCGATCGCATAGAAGGTTTGGGAGGAGACTAATCACGGAAAGGGCTATATGATCGCATAGCTTTGGATCGTTGTGCTCTGCGATCGCAGAGGTAACCATGCGATCGCATAGTGTAAAGAGTAGGGGTCCCACGCCCAAACTTTTGCTCTATGTGATCGCGGAGTATTGTATGCGATCGCATAGGTCTTTCTAGATGAGTTGTGTGATCGCATTGTGGTCTATGCGATTGCATAAGGTAGTTTGGAGAGGGTTAAAATTTGTTCTATGCGATCGCAACAGTGTGCATGCGATCGCATAGAGTAAATACCTGGGCAGACAGAATCAGAATATAACACTTCATCCGCGAGGGTTTCACCATTTTTACAAAACCTCAAGCTAGGGAGCTCGATTTTGGGTGATTTCTCGCGTGCCTTTTGGAGACCATTGTTGGGTAACGATTCCTTACTCCCTTGTGATCATTATTCACTAATCTAAACTCAATTTCTTCCTTTAATTTCGGATTTGGGATGTAAATTTGGGGTAGTTTCGTAGAAGAAGATTTGATGATTTGGAGGGACAAACGAACTCCGATTTCGATAAATTTTATATGGTTAGACTCGTGAGAGTATGAGGGTGCTGAAAATGTAAAAATATTTCGATTCCGAACCGATGGATGTAGAGGTATTTTGGTCATTTCACCGACTTCGCGTCGTAGCTTTAATTTTATCATTGTAATTAGTTACTTGCAATGTTATTTACACTGTGTAATTGGTTTGGCAAGATTCGGGCCACTCGGAGTCGGCTACTCGTGGCAAGAGAGTCGCTTCTTAGTGGTTTTGTATCGGAATTGAGGTAAGTGACTTGTCTAACCTTGCGTGGGGGAACCTTCTCCCCTAGGACATTATGTGTTTATTTAAATGCCTTGTACGCGAGGTGACAGGCGTGTACTGGCACAGATTGTTGAAAAACCACCTTACTTGAACTGTTCAAATTGTGATATTCTTGATATTTAATTGATTCAGTTGTAAGACTTATCTGATGTTAGTTAGAGAAGCATGATTAGATAGGATTATCTGTCTAAGTGCCTACTTGTCTTAATTGAACTTCATGGAACTTGTTGAGAGTGTATTTGGTGTAGTTTATAGCTATGTACTTCATATTTCTCTGTGTTTTCCTCTTATTGGTTGTGTTTGTGTTTGTGGACTGCGGGTTCAATTCCCAGAGATCCGAGGGCTGCGGGTTCGATTCCCGGAGACGCAGAGATACTGATATACAGACTGCGGGTTCAATTCCTGAATATCCTGAGATATTGAGATACGGACTGCGAGTTCAATTCCCGGAGATCCGAGGGCTGCGGGATCGATTCCCGGAGACCCAGAGATACTGATATACGGACAGCAGGTTCAATTCCCGGAGATCCTGTGAGACTGATATATGGACTGCGGGTTTGATTCTGGGAGATCCTGAGTTGCTAAGTGTGACGACCCGGCCCGTCGTCACGGGAATTACCACCCGTTATGTTGTAATTTCATGTTTCATGCTTTTATATTAGTGTTAGGGTCTATCGGGCGATTTAGGAGTGATTTGGATTGAAAATAAGGCATATAGCCTTTTTGAAGGAGACTTCAATAAGGAAAGTCAACCCGGAGTTGACTATTTGGTTAGAGAGCTCGGAATCGGATTCTGATGATTCGGTTAGTTCCGGAAGGTGATTTGTGACTTAGGGGAGCGATCAGAATTGAATTTGGAGGCCCGGTGTAGAAATAGGCTTGAATTGGCTAAGGTTGAATTTTGGGCGAAATCCGAACGGTAGGTGAGATTTTGATCCGGGAGTCGGAATGGAATTCCGACAGTTGCAGTAGCTCCGTTAGGTGATTTTGGATGTGCCTGCAAAATTTCAGGTCATTCGGACGTTGTTTAGTCGGGTTTTTGATTGATTGTGTAATTCGGAATGTTTGAAGGAATTTAGGCTTGAATCCGTGTGTAATTGGTGATTTTAATGTTTAGGATGGTGTTTTTATGATTTGAACAAGTTCGTATCGTGTTTTGGGGTATGTTGGTGGTTTTCGTTGGGGTCCCGGGGGCCTCGGGGTGTTTTCGGATGGTTAAACGGGAGAAAAATGTGGAAAATTGCAGACTTGTGTTCTGGTTCTGTGGTTTTCGCTCCTGCGGAAATGGGGGCGCAGGAGCGAGTCCGCAGGAGCGGACAAGAAGGCGCAGAAGCGGGATAGACCGCTGAAGCGGAGCCTGGCCCGCAGGAGCGGCTTCGCTGAAGCGAGTGGGCGATCGCAGAAGCGGTCCTGAGGCACGATGGGGAGGTCCGCAGAAGCGGGTGGTTGATCGCGGAGGCGAGTCCGCAGGAGCGGACTCTTGATCGCAGAGGCGGAGAGGACCGCAGGAGCGGATGAAAATCCGCAGAAGCGGACTCGTAGGAGCGGTCCTTGGATCGCTGGTGCGGAAATGGCCAAAAGGGCCTGGGTTCGCAGAAGCGACCAAAAGGTCGCAGAAGCGGTTCCGCAGGGGCGGAATTTTATCCGCAGAAGCGAAAATCGCTGTAAGTTAACTGTATCAGAAGTTTGAAAAATTTCAGAACATTTCACACATTTGGGTCTCGGCTTTAGAGGCGATTTGGGCGATTTTGAAGAAAAATTCAAGGGAAATCATCAGGTAATCAACTATGGACTTAAACTATGATTAGTATTGGTAATATTATGCAATTATATCATGAAAATGGAGGAATTTGGGGTAATTTATGGAGGATTTAGCCCTAGGCTTGAACTTTAGAAAATCAAGGTCTTGAATGGCCAAATGGAGTCCGAATTTGGTAAAATTGATATGCTTAGACTCGTATCGAGATGAGGGTTCCGAATATGTGACTTTTGTAATTTTTCGACAAGCGTACCGAAAGTCGGGTTTTGACAACTTTGGGAATTTTGATGTAAATTGAGTTATATTGATTGGGTGTCGTCCCATTGGCCTAATTTGTTGTGTTTCTACTGTATTTGATCAGATTCTACGCGTGCGGAGCTTGATTCTCGTGGCAAGGGCATTGCGGAGTAGTCGTCGCGCCGTATTGAGGTGAGTAATAGATGTGGGTGATGACCAGCGGGTTCGAAACCCCGGTATACCACTTTGTGACGCTGTATAGCGGCGAGACACGCACACTCTTGAGAGTGCGGGGTCGATCATGAACCGGAGACTATAGATTAGTCCAACCTGTTGATACTGTATTATTGGCTATTCTCGAGCCGTCGAACCTCCTTCTCGGATGGTTGCATATATATATATTGTGATAATGGCCACTCTTGAGCCGAGGAACCCCCTTCTTGGGCGGTTGAGTATACTTGTAGGCCGTGAGCCAGTTATTGGATCCCGCGAGGATCGTTAATATTACTATTTTCCAACTGGAAAATGATAAAAGAGTTTTCAAAAACTACTTTTGAGCCTGCGAGGCTGTATCTGCATATTAGCTGACTAGTAGTGGATCGGGCTGCGCGCCGCAGCGAGATATATGTTGGATCGGACTGCACGCCGCAGAAAATCTCTATGAGATGTGCTTGGGCTGTAGGAGCCCCTCCGGAGTCTGAACCCCCACAGTGAGCACGGGTACCCAAAATTGGAGTCGGGCTACGCGTCGTAGCGGTCATATCATGCATTGCATTGCATTTAGCTACATCTGCTAGCTGTTATGCTATTTATTGGTATTTGTTAGTACAGGTATAGTGAATATTGATTCTGTGACAGGGTAGCTTATTATAGCTTTACATAGTGCTTTATTGCGGATTTCTTATCTGCGCTGTCTTACCCTTGTTTATTACCACCGAGTCTGGCAGTACTCATTTTACTCCCTGCACCTTGTGTGCAGATCCAGGTACCTCTCAGCAGTGATCCAGTAGCTGTGCGAGGCGACATCTGTGGGATATACGAGGTAGCTGCAGAGTCCGCAGGACCCGATATTCCTTCCTACCGTCTTTTGATTTTGTATTGACATTTCTTTCCGCACTTGGTATTTTTGTAAACCTTTATACACTTACGTTCAGGTAGAGGCTCATGACTCTTGACCCTTGGTCTATGGGAGTTGATGTATTATGGGACTTGGTTCCCCATTTTCGTTATATGTATCGCTGTTATTTCGTGAATTAATATGCCTAAATGGGCTAAAGTGAGCTTCTAGCTCCGTGGTTGATATTGATTGGTCAGGCTGGCTTAGCAATGTGTTGGGCGCCATCACGACCGGATTTGGGGTCGTGACAAGTTGGTATCAGAGCCTAGGTTTACTAGGCCTCATGAGTCTTGAGCCGGTTGGTAGAGTCTTGTGGATCGGCACGGGGACGCCTGTACTTATCCTCGGGAGGCTGCGAACCTTTAGGAAAAACTTCACTTTTCTTGAACTCTGTCGTGCGATCTTGTTGTTCTGGGAACTGAACTTCTATATTCTATTCTCTCGCGATGGCGAGAACGCGAGCATCGGGACGAGGTGGACGACCTCCATTGCCACCGTTAGAGGCCGTGGGCGCGGTCGTGCTAGAGGTAGAGGTAGGCGGCCGAGGCGCGCGCCACCGACCCGCCTCGTTGTACCGGTCCGAGAGCGGCCCCGCGTGGTCGATGCTCCAGCAGCCCCGGCTCAGGCCCACACTATATCTATTGCTATTCCCCGGTCTTCGGGAGACTCTTGCTCAAATATTATCGGTGTGTTCCGGTTGGCTCAGGTAGTTTCAGCCACCGCCACCGTAGCGACATCTCAGACTGGTGGTCCGCAGACCCCCGCAGCTCGCACACCCGACCCGGTTGTTCAGGGACTTCGGACACCAGAGGCGGTCCCCGCTCAGGTGGTTGCACCCGGTTATTCCTCCAACTGCACCAGCTCCAGCTCCAGAGCATATGGTTCAAGTTATGCCCGATGACGAGCAGCCGTCTTGAGAGATTTGGTAGACTTCACCCACCCCATTTTAGTGGCGCCGAGGGCGAGGATGCCCGTGGTTTCTTGGATAAGTGTCGAAGATGCCGCGTACGGCCGGTATTCTCGATTCCACCGGAGTTTCATTTACTACATTTCCGCTCACCGGTCCCGCATTTGATTGGCGGGAGGAGTTCGAGAGGCGTAGGCCTCCAAGAGCAGCACCTCTCACACGGCGGCAGCTTCTCTACTCTCTTCTAGAGAAATATGTACCCCGCTCTCGTCGCGAGGAGCTACGTCGCCGGCTCGAGTGGTTGATTCAGGGCGACATGTCCGTGACCCAGTATGAGCTTCGGTTGGCTAGGCTTGGCTAGGCATGCCACATGGATGATCCCCACCGATAGAGAGAGGATCGGAGGTTCATCGATGGCCTCAACTACTCTATCCATATTCTTATGACCAGCGAGCGAGTTCCGTCATCATCGTTCGAGCAGGTTGCCGATATGGCACGCTCCATCGAGGCGGATCGTCGCCGAGAGAGAGGAGCGGGAGGCCAAGAGGCCTCGTGGTTCCGGTAGTTTCAGCGGTGCTCCGTCTGCAGAGCATTCCCAGCAGAGCACAGGTCGCTCATCTAGACCTTCTCATTCGGGCCGCCCCGAGCAGAGCGCAGGTTCTGGTGGTCGTGGTCGACAGTGGTTTCAGCAGGGTCAGACTCATCACTTAGTGCCCTCCCAGCCCCGCAGTGCAACACCTACTTCTCCAGCACTGGGTGCATGTTACGAGTGCGGTGAGATTGGCCACACGAGGAGACAGTTGCCCTCGACTACGTAGAGGCAGGACTCGGCAGAGGGATCAGCCCTCCTCTTCGACACCATCTCAGTTTAGTAGAGGTGGAGGTCGGCCTTCTCGTGGTCGCCCCGTGGGCGAGGAGAGATCCGGTGGAGGCCGGGCACGGCTCTATGCACTTCCCGACACGTGTGATGCAAGCTTGCCTCCGATGCAGTGGATTACAGTGCATCATTTCGTCCGTCGCGCAGATGCCTCGTTCTATTTGATCCAGGATCCACATATTCTTACGTGTCCTCTTATTTTGCACATTATTTGGGGTGCGACTCGGGGTAGTCTTGACTTACCGTTCATGTATCCACCCCCGTGGGTGATACGATCGTCGTGGATCATGTCTATAGATCCTGTGTTATATCTATTGGGGGTCTGGAGACCCAGGCAGATTTGTTATTATTGGGAATGGTGGACTTTGATGTCATATTGGGTATGGACTGGTTGTCTCCGTACCATGCTATATTGGACTGTCATGCTAAGACAGTTACGTTGGCCATTCCTGGTATTTCTCAGATCGAGTGGCGGGGTTCGACCGATTTCGTCCCTAGCCGTGTTATTTCGTTCTTAAAGGCTCAGAAGATGGTTGAAAAAGGGTGTTTGTCGTACTTAGCATTTGTGAGAGATGTGGGAGCTGAGTCTCCTAGCATTGATTCCGTACCTTTGGTGAGGGATTTTCCAGATGTATTCCCCTCAGACCTGCCGGCATGCCGCCGGACAGGGATATTGATTTTGGCATTGACCTGGTGCCGGGCACTCAGCCCATATCCATTCCTCCTTATCGGATGGCACCAGCTGAGTTGAAAGAACTGAAAGAGCAACTTCAAGAGCTTCTGGATAAGGGTTTCATCCGCCCTAGTGTGTCTCCGTGGGGTGCGCCGGTATTATTTGTTAAAAAGAAAGATGGTTCCATGCGAATGTGTATTGATTATCGACAATTGAACAAAGTGACAATGAAGAACAAGTACCCTCTACCGCGCATAGATGATTTGTTTGATCAGTTACAAGGTGCGAGGGTGTTCTCTAAGATCGATCTTCGTTCAGGCTATCATCAGCTGAAGATCAGGGACTCGGATATTATGAAGACTGCATTCAGGACCCGATATGGTCATTATGAGTTTCTTGTGATGTCGTTTGGGCTGACCAACGCCCCAGCAGCATTTATGCATCTGATGAACAGTGTGTTCAGGCCCTATTTGGATTCATTTGTGATTGTGTTCATTGATGACATTCTAGTCTACTCCCGTAGTCATGAGGAGCATGCTCAGCATTTGAGTATTGTGTTGCAGAGATTGAGGGAGGAGAAGCTATATGCTAAATTCTCCAAGTGCGAGTTTTGGCTCGAGTCCGTGGCATTTCTGGGACATGTGGTGTCTCGTGATGGTATTCAGGTTGATCCGAAAAAGATAGAGGCGGTGCAGAGTTGGCCTAGACCGTCCTCAGCTACAGAGATTCAGGAGTTTTCTTGGTTTGGCGGGATATTATCGCCGGTTTGTTCGGGGATTTTCATCCATTGCTTCTTCATTGACTAAATTGACCCAGAAGGGTGCACCATTCGTGTGGTCGGATGAGTGCGAGGAGAGCTTTCGGAAGCTCAAGACAGCTTTGACCACAACTCCAGTGTTAGTATTGCCATCAGCTTCTAGTTCATATACTATTTATTGTGATGCCTCGAGAGTGAGGATAGGTTGTGTGTTGATGCAGGAAGGTAAGGTGATTGCTTATGCTTCTCGGCAGTTGAAGCCACATGAGAAGAACTATCCTGTTCATGACTTGGAGCTAGCCGCCATTGTTCATGCATTGAAGATTTGGAGGCACTATTTGTACGGTGTGTCTTGCGAGGTGTATACCGACCATCGTAGTCTCCAGCACTTGTTCAAACAGAAAGACCTTAATTTGAGACAACGGAGATGGCTTGAGTTGCTTAAGGATTATGACATTACTATATTATATCATCCGGGGAAGGCCAATGTGGTGGCCGATGCTTTGAGCCGGAAGGCGGTCAGTATGGGGAGCTTGGCATATATTCCAGCCGAGGAGAGGCCATTTGCTTATGATGTTCAGGTGCTAGCCAATCGGCTAGTGAGGTTAGATATTTCGGAGCCCAGCAGGGTATTGGCTTGTGGTGTATCTCGGTCATCTCTATATGATCGTATTCGTGAGCGCCAGTATGATGATCCACATTTGGCTGTCCTTAGGGACAGAGTTCAGCATGTTGATGCTAGAGATGTCACCATTGATAGTGACGGTGTATTGAGGATGCAGGGCCGGATATGTGTGCCCAATGTTGATGGCCTTCGTGAGTTGATTCTGGAAGAGGCCCATAGCTCGCGGTATTCTATCCATCCAGGAGCCGCGAAGATGTATCAAGATTTGAAACATCACTATTGGTGGAGAAAGATGAAAATGGACATTGTCGGACATGTAGCACGGTGCCTCAACTGTCAGCAGGTTAAGTACGAGCATCAGAGGCCCCGGTGGTGTATTTCAGCGCATTGATATTCCCGAGTGGAAATGGGAGAGGATCACTATGGACTTTGTTACTCGGACTCCCTCGGACGACGAGGAAGTTTGATTCGTATGGGCGATTGTGGATAGACCGACCAAGTCGACTCACTTCATTCCCGCTTAGTACTACCTACTCATCGGAGCGGTCGCGTCGATCTTTATTCGAGAGATTGTTCGGTTGCATGGAGTTCCGGTGTCTATCATATCCGACAGGGGTACTCAATTCACTTCTCAGTTTTGGAGAGCATTTCAGCGAGAGATGGGTACGCGGGTTGAGTTGAGTACTGCATTTCACCCCAGACAGATGGGCAGTCTGAGCGTACTATTCAGATTCTGGAGGATATGTTACGAGCATGTGTGATTGACTTTGGTGGTTCGTGGAATGAGTTCCTACCACTTGCTGAGTTTGCCTACAATAATAGTTATCAGTCGAGTATTCAGATGGCCCCGTATGAGGCATTGTATGGCAGGCGGTATAGATCCCCCGTGGGATGGTTTGAGCTTGGTGAGGTTAGATTGATAGGGACTGAGTTAGTCCAGGATGCTCTGGAGAGAGCAAAATTGATCCAGGAGAGGCTTCGTACATCACAGTCTCGTCAGAAGAGTTATGCGGACCGTAGAGTTTGAGAGCTGTCTTTCATGGTTGGTGACAGAGTATTGTTGAAGGTTTCACCTATGAAGGGTGTCATGAGGTTTGGGAAGAAAGGAAAGTTGAGTCCCAGGTACATCGGTCCTTTTGAGATACTTAGGAGAGTTGGAGAGGTGGCATATGAGTTGGCCTTGCCGCCCAGCCTATCCAGCGTCCATCCAGTATTCCATGTGTCTATGCTCCGGAAGTACATTGGAGATCCGTCTCATGTATTAGACTTCAGTACCATTCAGCTTGATGGTGATCTATCCTATGATGTAGAGCCTATTGCCATTTTGGGACGGCAGGTGAGAAAATTGAGGTCTAAGGAGATTGCATCAGTTAAGGTTCAGTGGAGAGGTCGACCCGTGGAGGAGGCCACTTGGGAGATCGAGCGGGAGATGCGGAGCGGATATCCTCACTTGTTTGAGACTTCAGGTATGTTTCTTGACCCGCTCGAGGACGAGCGTTTGCTTAAGAGGGGGAGAATGTGACGACCCGGCCCGTCGTCACGGGAATTACCACCCCGTTATGTTGTAATTTCATGTTTCATGCTTTTATATTAGTGTTAGGGTCTATCGGGTGATTTAGGAGTGATTTGGATTGAAAATGAGGCATATAGCCTTTTTGAAGGAGACTTGAATAAGGAAAGTCAACCCGGAGTTTACTATTTGGTTAGAGGGCTCGGAATCGGATTCCGATGATTCGGTTAGTTCCGGAAGGTGATTTGTGACTTAGGGGAGCGATCGGAATTGAATTTGGAGGCCCGGTGTAGAAATAGGCTTGAATTGGCTAAGGTTGAATTTTGGCGAAATCCGAACGGTTGGTGAGAGTTTGATCCGGGGGTCGGAATGGAATTCCGACAGTTGCAGTAGCTTCGTTACGTGATTTTGGATGTGCCTGCAAAATTTCAGGTCATTCGGACGTTGTTTAGTCGGGTTTTTGATTGATTGTGTAATTCGGAATGTTTGAAGGAATTTAGGCTTGAATCCGTGTGTAATTGGTGATTTTAATGTTTAGGATGGTGTTTTTATGATTTGAACAAGTTCGTATCGTGTTTTGGGGTATGTTGGTGGTTTTCGTTGGGGTCCCGGGGGCCTCGGGGTGTTTTCGGATGGTTAAACGGGAGAAAAATGTGGAAAATTGCAGACTTGTGTTCTGGTTCTGTGGTTTTCGCTCCTGCGGAAATGGGGGCGCAGGAGCGAGTCCGCAGGAGCGGACAAGAAGGCGCAGAAGCGGGATAGACCGCTGAAGCGGAGCCTGGCCCGCAGGAGCGGCTTCGCTGAAGCGAGTGGGCGATCGCAGGAGCGGTCCTGAGGCGCGATGGGGAGGTCCGCAGAAGCGGGTGGTCGATCGCGGAGGCGAGTCCGCAGGAGCGGACTCTTGATCGCAGAGGCGGAGATGACCGCAGGAGCGGATGAAAATCCGCAGAAGCGGACTCGTAGGAGCGGTCCTTGGATCGCTGGTGCGGAAATGGCCAAAAGGGCCTGGGTTCGCAGAAGCGACCAAAAGGTCGCAGAAAGCGGTTCCGCAGGGGCGGAATTTTATTCGCAGAAGCGAAAATCTCTGTGAGTTAAGTGTATCAGAAGTTAGAAAAATTTCAGAAACATTTCACACATTTGGGTCTTGGCATTAGAGGCGATTTGGGCGATTTTGAAGAGAAATTCAAGGGAAATCATCAGGTAATCAACTATGGACTTAAACTATGATTAGTATTGGTAATATTATGCAATTATATCATGAAAATGGAGGAATTTGGGGTAATTTATGGAGGATTTAGCCCTAGGCTTGAACTTTAGAAAATCAAGGTCTTGAATGGCCAAATGGAGTCCGAATTTGGTAAAATTGATATGCTTAGACTCGTATCGAGATGAGGGTTCCGAATATGTGACTTTTGTAATTTTTCGACAAGCGTACCGAAAGTCGGGTTTTGACAACTTTGGGAATTTTGATGTAAATTGAGTTATATTGATTGGGTGTCGTCCCATTGGCCTAATTTGTTGTGTTTCTACTATATTTGATCATATTCTACGCGTGCGGAGCTTGATTCTCGTGGCAAGGGCATTGCGGAATAGTCGTCGCACTGTATTGAGGTGAGTAATAAATGTGGGTGATGACCAGCGGGTTCGAAACCCCGGTATACCACTTTGTGACGCTGTGTACCGGCGAGACACGCACACTCTTGAGAGTGCGGGGTCGATCATGAACTGGAGACTATAGATTAGTCCGACCTGTTGATACTGTATTATTGGCTATTCTCGAGCCGTTGAACCCCCTTCTTGGGTGGTTGAGTATACTTGTGGGCCGTGAGCCACTTATTGGATCCCGCGAGGATCGTTATCATTGTCTTATCATATAGACATGCTAGTTTACTACTAGTCCGCGACTATTTTCTGTTATTATGCTAATTCCAATCTCCGGAACTTGATATTACTATTTTCCAACTGAAAAATGATAAAAGAGTTTTCAAAAACTACTTTTGAGCTCGCGAGGCTCGTATCCGCATATTAGCCGACTAGTAGTGGATCGGCCGCGCGCTGCACGCCGAGATATATGTTGGATCGGACCGCACGCCGCGAAAATCTCTATGAGATGTGCTTGGGCCGTAGGAGCCCCTCCGAGTCCGAACCCCCACAGTGAGCACGGGTACCCAAAATTGGAGTCGGCCACGTGCCGTAGCGGTCATATCATGCATTGCATTGCATTTAGCTACATCCGCTAGTTGTTATGCTATTTATTGGTATTTGTTAGTACAGGTATAGTGAATATTGATTCTGTGACAGGGTAGCCGATTATAGCTTTACATAGTGCTTTATTGCGAATTTCTTATCTCGCGTTGTCTTACCCTTGTTTATTACCACCGAGTCCGGCGAGTACTCATTTTACTCCCTCGCCGCAGAGGAACCCTAGGACCTCTCAGCAGTGATCCAGGAGTTGTGCGAGGCGACATCTGTGGGATATACGAGGTAGCCGCAGAGTCCGCAGGACCCGATATTCCTTCCTACCGTCTTTTGATTTTGTATTGACATTTCTTTCCGCACTTGGTATTTTTGTAAACCTTTATACACTTACGTTCAGTAGAGGCTCATGACTCTTGACCCTTGGTCTATGGGAGTTGATGTATTATGGGACTTGGTTCCCCGTTTTCGTTATATGTATCGCTGTTATTTCGTGAATTAATATGCCTAAATGGGCTAAAGTGAGCTTCTAGCTCCGTGGTTGATATTGATTGGTCGGGCTGGCTTAGCAATGTGCTGGGCGCCATCACGACCGGATTTGGGGTCGTGACAAGTTGGTATCAGAGCCTAGGTTTACTAGGCCTCATGAGTCTTGAGCCGGTTAGTAGAGTCTTGTGGATCGGTCCTTGTTAGCTTAATTGTAGACGGTTGTAGGTATTTACTTTATTGCTGTTATTTCAGTCTTATTCTTATTTGAACTGCTCGATATTATTATTATTATCATTATGTTATTATTTCTCGGTAGGGCTCTGACCTTCCTCGTCACTACTCCATCGAGGTTAGGCTTGGCACTTACTGAGTTCCGCTGTGGTGTACTCATACTACTCTTCTGCACACTTTTGTTGTGCAGATCCAGGTATATCAGATCAGGCGCACTACAGGTGCTTTAGGAGTACCTTTAGGAGACTTGAGGTATGATCTGCTACGTCCGCAGATCCGGAGAGTCTTCTTCTATTCTCATTAGTGATATCAGCTATTTCCCTTATTTTTGTTGTATAGACATTCTTGATGTATAGAGCCACAGTTGTACTTTTTCTTAGTCTGTGTTGCCCGTGAGTTTTCGGGTCTTGGTAGTGTGTTTTCTTCTGGTATTTGGCGAGCGGCACTTATTACATTTCTTTTACATCATTCCGCTATTATTTTACCTTTTGTTCATGAAAGTGTATATTCCGCATGGTGTTAGGCTTACCTAGTCGTGAGGACTGGGTGCCGTCATGATATGTTCACGATTCGTGAACTAGGGTCGTGACAACATTCAATAGTAAAATAGAATCCATATTAAGTAATCATACTTGGGAATTAGTTGATCTTCCTCCAAGGAAACAAACCTTTGGGTTCTAAATGAATTTTCAAAAAGAAAATAAAAGCTGATGGTAATATTGACAAATACAAGGCAAGATTAGTTGTTAAAGGATTCAGACAATGAGAAGGTCTTGGTTACTTGACACATACTCGCAGGTAAAAAAGATTATATCTATTAGGGTGTTAATCGTGTTAGCCATCGTGTATGGCCTTCAAATCCATCAGATGGATGTAAAGATGGCCTTCTTAAATGGGGATTTAGAAGAAGAAATTTATATGGAACAACCTGAAGGGTTTGTAGTTTCCAGAAAAGAAAAGAAGGTTTGTCGACTTGTGAAGTCACTTTACGGATTAAAACAAACACCAAAACAATGACATGCAAAATTTGATCAAATAATGTTGTCAAATAGTTTCAAGATCAATGAGTGTGATAAATGTGTTTACATTAAGAATACTTCAAATCAAATTGTCATTGTTTCTTTATATGTGGATTATATGTTGATAATGAGTAACGATATTGCTAACATAAATTCTATTAAGCGCATGCTTACTAGCAAGTTTGATATGAAAGACTTAGGAGTTGCCGATTTAATTTTGGGAGTTAAAATCCTACAGAATCCTCAAGGTATAGCTTTGGATCAATCTCATTATATTAAAATGGTTCTTGAAAAATTCAAGTATTTGGACTTTAAAGAAGCATAAACGCCAATTGATTTAAACCATATTCTTGTAAAGAACAAAGGCGAAAGCAAACCTCAATTGGAATACGCTCGGGTGTTGGGTAGTTTGATGTACATTATGAATTGCACACGACCAGATATAGCTTGTGCAATAAGCAAGCTTAGTCGATACACAAGTAATCCCAACCATGCTCATTGGATAGCAATGAAACGAGTTTTGGGATATTTAAAATATACTCAAGACTATGCTTTGCATTACAATAATTATCCCGCAGTAATTGAAGGATATAGTGATGCAAATTGGATCACCGGATCAACTGAAACAAAATTCACAAGTGGATACGTTTTTACTATTGGTGGAGGAGTCGTGTCTTGGAAGTCATCCAAATAGACATGCATTTCTCGTTCTACAATGGAGTCTGAGTTTATAGCTTTAGATAAGGCCGGTGAAGAAGCAGAATGGCTCCGAAATTTCATAGAAGATATTCCTTTTTGGCCCAAACCTTTGGTACCTGTATGCATACATTGCGACAGTCAAGCAGCAATAGGAAAGGCAGGGAGCATTATGTATAACGAAAAATCTCTTCACATTCGACGAAGACACAATACCATCAGACAACTATTCTCTAGTGAAATGATCACAATTGACTATGTAAAGTCAAAAGATAATGTATCGGATCCGCTTACAAAAGGCTTACTTAGAGAGGCAGTTGAAAAGTCATCAAAGGGAAAGGGACAATGGCCGAGGATAAGTCACTATGGCGGTAACTCTACCTAGAAGACTGAAGATCCCACGATCTAGGTTCAAAGAGATCAAACAAAGTCATTAGTGATGATCTAATATTGTCTAATAAAATTTTGGTCCATTCTCGTGATGAAGACAATGTTTAGTACCAAGGATAAAGCGTTAAGACTTTTTAATTATTTCTAAGTTTGATATAGCGTATATCAAATAGTGTATCTATGGGATAACACGTTTAGAAATCACCTATATAAGTGTGAAGTGTAAGCCGCTTCAAAGAGAATGTAGTAATAAAGGCCAGTTCTCTATGCACTTATGAAACCAAGCAGTGTTCATGGCTAAAACGAACACAACATTGAGAACCAAAAGATGGATAATGATTATTTGTGTGACATATGTTGTCTAGGTATACAATAAAGCTCGACGGTTCAAAGATATCAAATCTATCGATTGACCGAGTATATCCTATATATGTTCACTACAGAAAATTCAAAGGGAAACCTACTTATCCCGATGCAATTAATCCATAATTGCGAATCCCACAAAAAATTTCATGCATGTTCATCATTCCCCATTTATGTGGGGGATTATTGGGGTTAAGTGGTGGTGTGAATGGGAAATGAGAGAAGAAGGTGAAAATGCAACTTTAGCTTTTGCACTTTGTCCCTCATTGGATAAAGACAAGCAATTTGTTGGATTTAAATATAGAAGCACATCCTTAAGCTCTTAAAAGGAGATAAGAGGAAAGGGCCTCGCGCTGTCGTCGTCATCGCTCGCACGTCTTTGGCTTTGGCTTCGGTTTTAGATTCGAATTCGGCTTCGAATTCAGATTCGGATTCGGTCAATTGATATGACTGATTGATAATTTTTTGGACCAATAAAATGAAATGAATTAGTTAAATATTAATATATTATATTAATATGACCATTATTAATTAATTTTTTTCCTTTAATTTTTAAATATTCCCACGTTAATTAAACAACCATTGTCTTTCATGAATAGCCATCGGGCTGTCTTTCACGAATAGCCACCTGCAGTGTGAAAAGCCACTTTCACACCCTTTAAATCTAGATTTCGTCGGCTATAAATATCCAGCCTTTCCTTCAGAATTTTTCACTCTGAAATTTTTGGCTTCATCTACTTCTTCTTTCTACATCATTACTCTAAAACAAAGTAAGTTCTTTGTGTGGTTTGCTCCATTACTTTTAAGCTCACCGATAACTTAGTGGTTTGAAATAATGCTACCGCTAAGTTCGGACATTCGTTCTAATCCTGGAAAGAATTTATCCGTGAACCTTGGGCAACTACGAGGGGATAAGATTCTTTAAGGACACACAAGAAACTTGTGGGATCGAAATATTCAGTTAATTTTTGTTCATTTCATTTTTTCTCGTTTTGTCACTTATAAGTTTGACTAACAGTCATTACAAAGTGGATTGTAATAGGTGTTTACAAGTTAGTGAAAGCCTACAAGTGTAGGACCTGGTTTTTGTCCCCTTTAGTTGGATTTTCCATGTAAAAATCCCATGTCTCATTTACTTACAGTTTTATTAACATTGTCAGTATAACCTCGTAGGGAACCAGGTACTCTACTGTTTGGTGGACTCATACAAACTAACAATTGGTATCAGAGCGGGTTCCTCCTATCGGGCTAACACCTAGGAAGGATCTTTTTGGCTGCTCCACCAAATGTTTAAGAAGGTCAATCTACATGCCGACCACCCAGGTTCAATGGACAATACTATGAGTGGTGGAAAACAAGAATGCATAATTTTATCATGGCTGAGGATTCTGAGTTATGGGATGTCAAATGTGACAGTCCTTATGTTCTAACAAAGGTACTGGAAGAACTTCCATTTTCAATGCCAGAAACTAGTAAAGAATACACCGACGCAAACAAGAAATCTGTGGAGAAGAATTTTCTTGCCAAGAAAATTCTAGTATATGGAATATGCCGTGAAGAATATAATATAATATCCATTTGTGACACGGTTAAGGAGATATGTGAAGCTTTGCAAATAGCTCATGAGGGAACCACCCAAGTAATACAGTGTAAGATCGATATGTTTACTACTGAGTATGAACTCTTTAGAATGAAGGATGATGAATCTATTCAAGATATGCACACAAGATTCATTCCCATCATAAATGTGTTACATTCACTTGGTGAAACCATTTCTAGGAACAAGATGGTAAGGAAAATCCTCAGTATTCTGCCTAGCCCTTGGGAAAGCAAGGTGAATTCTATTACTGAATAAAAGGACTTGCAGGAGCTGGCCATAGAAGAGCTGGTTGGAAATCTGAAGACCTATGAGATGAAGAGGAAGATAGACAGTGAAAGAACATAACCAAAGAAATAAAAGAACCTATTACTCAAAGTTGATAGAAATGGTTCATGTGACAAAGTAGTGACATGGCTTACTTAACCAAAAGATTTCAGAAGATGGTAAAAAGAAATAGAGAAATGCTAAAAAGGGGCAGCTCTAGCAAACCAAAAAACTATGATTTATGTCATAAGTGTGGAAAGCCTAGACACTTCATCAAAGACTGTCATCTCTTGAAGCAAGAATCCTCCAAGTACAACCCTAAAAAAGCAGTTAAGAGGAACCCAGTTCCTCTCAAGGACTTAAAAAGAAAGAGATATGCTAACCGTGTGGTGAAACATGCTCTTGTAGTATTGGGGTATTCCCCTGATGATTCTGAAGATGAAACCGATGCTGGCGATAGTTCCATGATGGTAGTTGAAAGCAAGGAAAAGAAATATGACTCAACTTTTGCTTTGATGGCCAAATCAGATAATAATGAAGACAATGATGACAAAGGGGGAACAGTGAAACGAATTTCTCAACAATGGTTCATGAAGAGTAGGTGTTCAAAGCACATGACTGGTTATACCGTGGACTTTCTTTCACTAAAAGCCCTACAAAGAGGGAGTGTACTCTTTGGCAATGGGAAAAAAGAGTACATTCTTGGAGTTGGAAAAGTCGGGACGTACTCACTCATTCTATTGAATATGTGTACTATGTCAATGACCTTAAGTACAGTCTTTTGAGTGTCTCTCAAATCTGTGATAAAGGAAACTGTGTGGAATTCTTGTTCAAGATATGTGCAGTTACTGATTTGGTAACTGGTGAAGTGGTACTTGTGGCCAAGAGATACAAGAACATCTATGTTGCTAATTTCGAGTCCTTACAAAGTAGTGATATGAGTTTTCTGAAAGCTGTTAATGATCATGTTGAACTGTGGCACAGAAAATTGGGGCACTCAAGCTTTTCTCTTCTGAATAAACAAATTTAGGAGGACCTGGTCCATGGTCTGCACATGTCAAATTTCAAGGTGCAAAATATTTGTGATACCTATGCTAGAGGAAAACATGTAAAGTCTTCCTTTAAGTGTAAAATGGATGTGAGCACCTCAAAGCCATTAGAGCTTTTGCATATGGACCTATGTGGTCCTATGAGAGTGCAAAGCAGGGGAGGAAAAAGATATATTTTTGTGATAGTGGATGACTACTACAGATTCACATGGACACTATTTCTTAGAATTAAAGATGAAACCTTTGAAATGTTTGTGGCCTTTGTGAAGAAAATCCAGGTGAAGATGGAGTGTAGAGTCTCATGCATTAGATCAGATCATGGAACAAAATTTGACAATGCCAAATTTGATGAATTCTGCAATAAAATGGCAGCACTCAAAATTTCTCATCTCCCAGAACTCTCCGGCAAAATGTAGTAGTGCAAAAGAAGAACGGAACTCTAGAAGAGATGGAAAGAACAATGTTAACCGACAGTGGAATTGCAAAGAACTTTTGGGCTGAAATGGTCTACACTACCTGCTACTTGGTGAAGAGGTGCATGATCAGATCACTCCTACACAAAACCCTATGAGTTGCTGAATGGAAGGAAACCCAAACTGACTCACCTAAGAACATTTGGGTGCAAATGTTATGTTCTAAATAATGGAAAGGGTCAACTTGGTAAATTTGATTTCAAAAGTGATGAAGGAATATTTCTGAGCTACTCTTCTCAAAGCAAAGTGTACAAGATATACAATAAGCGGACTCAACATGCTGACAAAAGTGTTCATATTATTCTTGATGAGTCTTATCCATCTTGTGAGAAGAGTGTTGAAGAAGATCAAGATGAAGAACCCTTACTAGTCTCTAGTGAAGTCATTGACATGACAAATGCAAAGGCAGATATGATAAGCCAAGTAAAAGAGCTGAGTGAAGACAATACTGCCTCATCTTCAGTGGAACTGGATACTTTATTTACAACCACTGAAGCTGAAGAAATAATGTTTGGTATAGTTCAGGGTACTCCACTAGCACCTAAGAGAAGAACACATAAAAACTAGTCAAATATACACATATTCTCTATAAATGAACCTCAGACGTCTAACTGGAGACACAAAATCTCTCATCCTCTTGACGACATAATTATCCCTCTAGATTCCGGAGTACAAACCAAGTCAAAAGCCAAAAATTCACTTGCCTTCTCAGCCTTTATCTTCCAAATAGAACCCAAGAATATCAAGGAAGCCTTGAAAGATGTAGATTGGATTACAGCTATGCAAGATGAGTTACATCAGCTTGAAAGAAATAATGTCTGGCACCTGGTACCTAGACCCTTAGATCGAACCATTATAAGAACCAGGTAGGTATTCGGGAACATGCTTGATGAACATGGAAATACCATAATGAACAAGGTAAAGCTAGTGCTTCAAGGCTACAATCAGGAGGAAGGGATTGACTATGATGAAACGTTTTCTCCGGTCGCTCGCATGAAAGCTATTAGAATTATAATCGCTTTTGCATCTCATATGGAATTCACCTTGTTCCAAACGGATTTCAAAAGCGCATTTCTGAATGGACTTCTTAAGGAAAAAGTCTATGTGAAGCAACCTCCAGGGTTTGAATGTCATGAATACCCTGAATATGTGTTTAAACCGGACAAAACATTGTATAGGTTGAAGCAAGCTCCTCGAGATTGGTACGAAAGACTGTCAAAGTTCCTCTTGGAAAATGGCTTTAAAAGAGGGAAAATTGACAACACCACATTCCTAAAGAAACGGGGAAGGAACCTGCTCATTGTTCAGGTCTATGTTGATGATATCATTTTGAGGCAACGACTGATTCTCTGTGTAAAGAATTTTAGAAACTCATGGAAGTGAGTTTGAAATGAGTATGATGGGGGAACTGAACTTCTTCTTGGGTCTTCAATTAAAATAGTTCACAAAGGATACATTCATTTGTCAGCAAAAATACATTAGGAATTTTTGAAGAGGTTTGACATGGAAGCATCAAAGGTGATACACACTCCCATTTCTATGGCCACTCGACTGGACATGGATAAAACTGGATCTCCTATAAATCAAACCATGTATAAAGGCATTATTGGGTCTCTTCTCTATCTCACTGCCAGTGACCTGATATTGTATTTAGTGTGGGGCTGTGTGTAATGTTTCAATCAAATCCCAAGGAATCTCATTTGGGGGATTCCAAAAGAATTCTGAGACACCTTAGAGGAACACATGACCTGGTCCTTTATTATCCCTCTGGTGGCAGTTTTAATCTCATTGGATATGCCTATGAAGACTATGCAGGTTATATTGTGAATAGGAAAAACACTTCTCAAATGGCTCACTTCCTAGGTTCATGTCTCATCTCTTGAGGCACAAGGAACCAAAACTCAATGGCTCTTTCAACAGCTAAATTGAATATGTACCCGCAACATCTTGCTGTGCTCAACTTTTATGGATTAAGAAGCAACTAGAGGACTTTGGGGTACTCACTAAAAGTGTGGCCCTTCTATGTGATAACACCAACACACTCAACATGGCCAAAAATCCAGTTTAACATAAAAGGACCAAGCATATTGATGTGAGACATCACTTTCTAGGGACAATGCGGAGAAATGGTTGATATGTTTGAAGTTCTGTAGCACAAAAGACCAAATTGCAGATATTTTCACCAAGGCATTAAATAGGGAACATTTTGAAAGAAATAGAGTGAAGTTATGGCTTTTAAAGCCCAATTGAGAACCTGATTCCTCATTATTTGGCTATGAAAATCACCTTTAGGAAAAACTAGCTAAAAGTGTTTTCTGGCCAACTCTAACTCACTTCACTACCGTTGCACGTAAACACACATGATGAGTATAGAAGTTGTAGATGTAGTGCATGGATGATAAAAGAGGATTGATACTTTCAAATAACATGTCAAGAACCTTGTTTTTGTACCAAAGGTTAGTAGTTCTGTGCATTCTTTAATATACGTCTTAAAAAGTACAAAACACAACTGCCATGTCATCCACGTTTTCAAACTCTACTGTTACGTCTCTTCACTTCAAATCGTTCTATCTCCTTCTGAAAAGTTGCACTTCTCCACGCTCAACCATCGTTTCAAAATCGCTCCCTATCTCTCTCTTCATAATTATCTATTCTTAATAAAACCCTCATATGTTCTCCACAAACCATAAGGCATCCATTAGAACTTCCCAAAACACTTTCACTCTATCTTTCCAATGGTTGATATAAACTCCGACCTCCTTGCCTAAGTCATACCTGTTACTAAAAGCCCTATGGAGTCCTCCGCCCCTACTGAGTGTTCTTTAACCACTCTTACCCATCCCGTTAAAATCACACTTCTCCCAAATTTCCTATCTCTCTCCATTTTAGAAACCCCTAAAATTGTTGATCTGTCCTCTTCATCTTGTGAGGTTTCCACTAATCAAAGAACAAGTGGAGAACAAGGTCAAAGCCCTAAGGTCACAGAGCGTTCTGCCATTGTTGCTATAGATTCCGTAGTGGCACTTATGCCGACTGAGGAAGAAAATATGGTAACCATCTTTGTGGTATCTGCTGATGGTGTACTACATGAGATCATATCTCACAAAAATAAGGTACAGGTCATGGGGGACGAAGGGACCATAGTGACTATAGAGGGCTTTGCACTAGCAAAAACTACTAGGCCCTCACATGAAGAACCTGACCCCTCTCCGGAGGACCCATGTTAGGTTTCTCATTCCTAGGATAGTTCTGCTTCTGCATTTGTTGTTATGCCTTTGGACATACAAGCACCGGAGATGATGTCCAATGATGAGGAGGATTTAGACAACCTGGCTCTTGATGTGTTCATAGTTAAGCGAAAGGGTGTGTTCTCTCCCTACCGAGCGACCCACTACTAGGTTGCAAGCTTAGGTGGCCTATGACTCTACCCTTCAAAAAAGAAGAAAAAGTAGCAAGAAGTAAATGAGGAAGTTGGTAAAAGATAATGTACCCATAAGTGATAAAGTGGTCCTTATAGTAGAAGTAGAAAAGGAAGCACCAGATGAACCTGGTTCACTAGTGAGACAGTCCCAAAAAGAAGCAACCTGCTTCAGTAGAGAAAGTTTCAACCCCTAGTTCCAAGTTGAAGGATATTGTGAGTGAGCCCTTGATGTGATATGAGGATGTGTTAGTCAAGTCCAAGGGAAAAGAGAAATCAAGTGGTGGGAAGTCCGGTAAATGAAAGACTGAAACAATTTGCGAACCTGGTTCTGTGAAGAAGCCGATGAGTGAAGGCAGCTTTGTTTTAGAATGCCTGATGCACCAGTAGTTTTTGATAGGTCATATGTTTAACGCAACAATAACTGAGATGGCCAGTATGCCACAAGTTATTGAAATGGTCGAGTTTCAACGATGGCGGCATCTATTTCAAATAGATGCACGTAAGGTGTATGAGGATGAGGTTCAAAGCTTCTCTGCTAGCCTCTTTCCTGTTGAGACCGACTACATTTGATCTTTGGCGAATGGAGTGGATATCGTGTTCGATGTAAAGTTGCTTGGGGAAATTCTTAAAGTCCCTACAATTGGTACGGCCGATATGAAACATTTGTGTCAGTATACTTTCAAAAATGTTGTGGTAAAGGACAATGCGTAAGGGGGACCAGATCCACAAGAAGGCATTACTCCCTGTTTATCAACTGCTTTTCGAATTGATAAACAAAGTTCTATTGCCTTGTGCTGAGAGGAGGTCCATAACTTCTAAGTCTGACCTATTTTTGATGGACCAACTAGATAGCTTCACTCCTGTAAGTCTGCCTACTTTTATGATTGAACACATGCAAAAGGTAGAAACCTTCAAGGATGGTAATCATGGGTTGCCTTATAGGTTTATGCTTATGTGAGTATTTAAGTTCTTCGAGGTGTCGCTGGGGCAAGGCAAGGTAAGGACTAAGAAATAGACTTTCCTACAGACTACGTTGGAAGAATACGAGTGCATATAAAAGAATGGGGAGGGAGGGTAGGAAGTACATCAACCGTCTGACAACCCATCATTGCTCAAAATAGTGAAACTGAGAAGATTTGTCGGTTGAAGGCCAGGAATGCTATCGTGGAAGGTCAGCAAGCCCAAGGGGTTCCGGCATCTAATGATGAAAAAATGATAAAGTAGCTCATTTGACAAAAGAGAATGCTGATCTCAGGGTACAAGTAGAGAACCTGAAACCAGAACTGCTCAATCAATAAAAGTTGGCCAATGCCCGAATAGTCCTAGTTCTCCAAACACTTGCTGTAGCCTCCACGCCCTCTACTCCTAGTGCTCCCTAAGTACCCCTTTAGTGACCAGATTCTGGAAAGTTCTTTTAGATTTTTTAGATTTTTTTGTTTAACAGATGTTTTGTTTTCATTTTTTGATGTGGTTGAAATGAAACAGTACTACTCCTGACTTAACAGCCCAATGTTGCCTTTGCTTTTTATGCAAAGGCATATAAATTTTCTATCTATATAAAATCTATCCTCTTTTATTATTTCATTACTTGAATTTTCAATTCTTTTCTCCATAATATTGTGTACACATATGTGGCATGAGTTAGCTTGGCTAGAATTTTTTATGTTGTTTGACTATTTGTGTCTTTTTAATGATGCCAAAAGGGGCAATATATAAATAAATACGTTTCAACGAAAATAAGGCATAAAGTCAGGGGGAACTTGTGAGCTCTGTTACTTTATTTAGTTCTCCTTCTCTAAATACACGTTGTCAATATGTAAGTTTGTCATCATCAAAAAGGGTGAAATCGATAAGTTTTCAATGTCTTTGTCTTATGTTTTGACGATTTAAAAAATTTACTGAGAAGGACCTGACAGGGAACCTGACACACTTGAGCTACTCTGCAAGTTAACGGAGTCCAGCTAAATGTGAACTGTTATAGCTTCAGGAGATAGAAAACCAAACAAGGACTTGATACCCTTGTGGTTATAGCAGTGCGAAGTCAATTGGACACAACTGGAAGCGACGTGACTGCCTGCACTATTTCCAGTGGCCACTTAGTCCTTGACCAGCTAAAGTGCTTACATCATTTCAAGCGATGTCATCAAGGTGTATCAACAATGAGTTTATATCAAAATATCACTTGAACACTTCTGTTTCTTATTCAAGCCTTTTGCAAAACAGAGAAATAAATTCTTACGAGCTTGAAGAACAAAGTAAAATGCTACTGCGGACCAGTTCCTAAAGTTAGTATTTTGTTGTCCTTAGTTGAGTTGTAACTTTGTGATTGTTCTTATTGTATCTCTTAAATTGCTCAGCCAGAAGCGTTGCTTAGTCATAAGTTAAAATCTTTTTAACTAGAGAGTGATAAAGTAACTTGTGATGAGAGTATCACAAGGTAGTTAAGTCAAAGTCTTTGTAACTAGAGAGTGATAAAGTGACTTGTGGTGAGAGTATCACAAGTTAGTTGAGTTGAATTCTTTGTAATGGAGTCATTACAAAGTGGCTTGTAATAGAATTTACAAGTTAGTGATGTTGAAAGCCTACATGTATAGGTCGTGATTTTTGTGCCCCTAAATTGGATTTTTTCCACGTAAAAATCATGTGTCTCATTTACTTACAATTTTATTAACATTCTCAGTATAACCTTATAGGAAATTAGGTAGTCTACTGTTTGATAGACTCATACAAACTAACAACAATATATACAGCTTGAGAATATATAATTTCTGCCATGAGTCGTATCTCATTTTTCAGTGTGAAAAGGATTAAAGCAAGCAAATCTTATGAGATCACATTTATCTCAGAATCTGCACCTTTTTCTTGAGGATAATGATAGTAGGGACCATCCTATATAGAAGATTAATAATTAAATTAGGACTAAGCACAGCCAAAAACCAATAACTTAATGGGGATCATATTGGTTTTGGCTGCAACGTTCAACTGACCATGTCACTTTATAATATCTCAAACAATGGCGTTTCAAACAATGTGAATTCAAATTCACTGCGGGAACATCAGATTAAAGAAAAAAAAGTGAATTGAAAAAGAAAATCAGAATAAGAGTTTCCACTAAGTTGTACTCTTTGGTGACTACACAAAAGTGTTAATAAGCTTATCAAACCCTTTAAGGACCTGTTCTCTTTCGTACACTGGGCCATACAATGACAAAATCACTCCCATTAAACCAAGCAAAAGTAGTTTTGTCTGACTCATGATGATGTGGAAAGACCACATGAGTTCTAACACTAGTAGCTAGGAAAGACTCTTACCGATATAAAAAACAGGTTGATGCATTAAGCTCAATATTATAAATGGGGTCCGAGTAAAGGTCGGATCACAAAAAACTATAAAACGCCGTCTCACCTTGCATTTTTTGCAAGAGATTATTTTCACGACTTAAATTTGTGATCTTCTGGTTACCAAACAATAACTTTACCAATAACACCATGGCTCCCTTCACCTCTGGCCAATATATTTGGAAGAATACTTTATAGCCTAATACTAATGTCAAAAATATACACAAAATTATGTCTTAACCCAAGTGAGATAAAATCGACTATATGAATTCTCATGGTTATTTAAAATTATAGTAGCATTGTGGAACTTTAGGCAATGACGGAGGCAAGATCTTCACAAAGGGGGTTCAAAACTTTTCTGTTGTAGCTAGTGAGAATTAAATACATAATCTTACATAGATTTTGAACCCCCTTGACCACTAAATTACACTTTTGGTTGTGTTAAGGGTGTTCAAAACTTAATATATAGATATAAAAAATAGATTTTGACTTATATATACAGTACAAATTTTTAGTAAAAAATGTTACACCATTGCGCCCCTAAATCCGCATGTGTCTCCGGAATGCTCAAGTCCCTTACAAATTTTCAACTGTCAGTAGTGGTTGCTTTTGCAGGATATAACTATTTCTAGGTGTGAATCAGGTTCTAGTTTTAGTGGGGTCTTTTTTGTGGAATTTGCTGTAGCCAATACATTAGACAAGCTACAAACCTTTCGGTTTTCATATTTTTGTACTTTTGGCCTCTTCATTTCCTATAAAAGCTCATCCAAACTCGCATGTTTTTACTCTACACAAACTTCCCCCTTCTCTATATAGACTCTAAAGTAAGTAAACCTTACTATAAACCTTTACCTGGTCATTGTTTTTTTCACTCAGAATCATCAAATTGTTTACTTGTGGACTGTTTAGGATTGTTAGTTTTAGAAAAGATCCTTTCTTTGAAAAATTTCAACAAGTATACAGTGACATTTGGTGGTATTTTCTACTTTTCCACTTGGCTTTCCTTTTAATTCCAGACTGAAAGAAATTTTGGTGGGGAGGGTTTTTTGCAAGAAGTCAGTTTTGAGCAGTTTTCCCCAGAAGATGATTGTGTTGTCCCACGGGTGCATTTTATGGAAAATTATCACAATTCTTGAGACAAAGTGTAGTGTAGCCAAAAGTTTTTATTTTTGGATATTTCAAATTTTCAATAGGTATAGTTGGGATAACTTAGCAAAATTTCACATTGCTTCTATCTGTTAGAAGTTTCTGCCTGGTCTATTCTAGCTAGTTTTAGAAGATTTTGTTTGTAGTTATTAGTACTTAGTAGTACTTTGCTACATTTATATTATGGGAGGAACATCACTACCTCCAGGATTTCGTTTCCATCCAACTGATGAGGAATTGGTTGGATATTACCTGAAAAGGAAAACTGATGAACTTGAGATTGAGTTGGAGGTCATTCCAGTAATAGACTTGTACAAATTTGACCCATGGGAGCTTCCAGGTATTATATTCTTGATCGTTTGAAAACTTACCTAACCATTGAGATCCATTTCTTTGATAAATTGCATAACATACAAATCATATACAGTTAAACCTCTCTATAACAGCCTCATTTGTTCCGGAATATTTTTGGCATAGCGAAGTAATGTTATAAAGAACATACACTATATTATAACATAGCAGGAAAATTGATTTCATAAATAAGTTACCTTTTATAGTGAATGATTGTTATATGACTAAGCTATTGAGAAAGAAATAGAGCATTGGAAATGAGTTGATATTGGAAAGTTATTGCTTTATAGCCTATCTAATCTTTTTATCTTGTCACAAGATGGAGTGCTCTGTAGGGCATCTCTCTTTTCACACTTTAAAGCTGGAGTTATTATCTATATTCACACCCTAACCACATATAAAAAAGAAAAACATGTATAAAGGAATTAGAGGTTTCTTGTTTTAGTTCATAAAATGCTTATTCTGAAATTGGTATTTTGGGATACTGATATATAATGTTTTCTGAGATGCAGAGAAGTCTTTTTTGCCAAAGCGTGACATGGAGTGGTATTTCTTCTGTCCTCGGGACAAGAAGTACCCGAATGGCTCGAGAACTAATCGAGCCACAAAATGCGGATACTGGAAAGCAACAGGGAAAGACCGGAAAGTTGTCTGTAAGCCTGCAGTTGTTGGATACCGCAAGACACTTGTTTTCTATCGCGGAAGAGCTCCTTTAGGGGATAGAACTGATTGGGTGATGCATGAATATCGTCTCTGTGATGATGTCTCACAAAGCACTCCAAGTTTCCAGGTAACTTGACGATTCATAATGTGAAGTTCTTAAACTTAATGGAAGTTTGCAAGAAATAAATCATGATATAAGTACTATTTAAATATATTCAGGGGCCTTACGCTCTTTGTCGTGTCATCAAGAGAAAGGATATTTCATCGAAGACAAGTGATGTTCGTGGAGAGACGGTATCTAAACAGGTTGAGTGCAGTTCAAGCAATGAAGCTTTTACCTCAGCATTAACCTCAGATGAGCCCGTAGTCCTTTCTGATGACATGCCAAGTACTCAAACAACATACCTGTGCAACGACAGCAACTACTCGACCCCCATCAGTTCTCCTTATCAGACCACACAATTAGGAGAGTACGAGTCTGCAACAGGGACAAATGCTGCAAACCTCTGTATGTCCCGGAATATGATTCTTGATCCTTCAAAGGTACTAATGTTGTTCTATTTTCTATGCATTGACTCCTTTTTTTACTCTGGTTGTTTGTATGAACTTCATACTAAATTTTCTTTTTGGCTGGATGTAGGAATGTCCTCAAGGACAAAGTATATCCGGAAACTATCCATTGTATGACTTCCCAAACTCGACTTCATGGCAGCCAAATGATCAATATGACTTCACATCAAGTTCATCTTTCCCGAATTTTAGAGGGGACGTTGAACTTTCTGGTGATCTCAGTGGCTATGGCCTTGCACCTCCCTTCTCAGATGAAGGAACCTACATGGAATTCTATCGCAATGAGGATATTTCGTATAAAGGTTATGACCAGAGTAACTTATTGGGAAATCCAAATCTCTTCTGAGGAACATTGGGGCGAAATAGGTGTAAAATTCTCTCTCTCATTTATGCAGACAGAGTAGTGAAAATGGAATATTGGGAAAACATAATGGTGTATGGTCACAGGAAGATATTTTAAGTAGTCTAATGTAAGAATATATCAAGAAAAGGTCGATGCAGCTCCATGTGTTTATATTTTGCCATTGCAGTCTGAGATACCCAGTGATGATCAATTTTAAGGATCCCATTGGGATATAGTCAAGTTAGTAGCTGAACTTCTGTTAAAGTAAGCTTCTTAAATAGAAGCCCCTTTCCACTTCTGATCATTTCCATGCATGAAATTGTTATCAAGCACCAAAACTGAGCCAAAATATGTGTAAACAATATGGATAAATGTTTTTTTCGCAGTTCAAACATCCAGTTATCAATCAGAATGGAGCAAAAAATGCCTTAGACCATATGAATTTAATGGCTTTACCCAATCTATATATTCCAATTTTCAGAATTTTCTTGTACCAGAATTTTTATTTATGCGATGTTTGCTGGAGTAACTAATGCTGTTTGTGTTTTTGTTTTTTTTGTTTGCTTTTCCCTTCCCTGCGCCGAAGGTCGATTGGAAACAACCTCTCTGCTCTCTCAGACAGAAGTAAAGCATGTCTACATATTACCCTCCCCAGACCCCACTTTGTGGGAATATACTGGGTTGTTGTTGTTGTTGTTGTTGTTGTTGTTGTCTTGTATCAGAAATGCCAAAGCAGTTTTGCAAAGTTGAAATGCATGGTTAAATACTTGTATTAACTTGTTCTAGGGCTTCTGTTCATCAGTAGAGCTTCCTAGTTAGTGACTATTGATTCCTCTAATCAGCAACTATTGGTTGCATTGTACAAAGTTTTTAAACTGTTTCATCACATGCAGCCAAGATTTGAAGAAAAAACATTGTTTAAAGTTCTAGTAGAGTGAAGTGCCTTGTTGATAACTGGATAACTAATTAGTCAAACACAGCCTGAAATTCATGTGCACAGCTTGCTATTCTAGTTTGATTATGGTCTCGATAGCTTCCCAATAACTATTTATGTATAAAACTAGCTTCACTTGTACTCATAGATATATGGATGAGATGCAAATTTAGACTCACATGTTTCCAGTCACTAATTTGAACATTTGTTCGACATCGACTAATATGGTTCTGATAGTTCCAAGCATTCATGATGAAAAGAATCTGTAGCAAATTACCAGAAAGAATCTTGCCTTTACCATCCAAATAGGGAACACTAAAGTAACTGACAAGCAAAGGATATAAAAAAGCAAGTTAGTTAAAGGATTGAGCTTTCTAGCATCATTTTCATAGGCATGACATGTTAAAGTTCTATTACATGATTAAGGGCTTTAATTGCCTTTCTCAATCTCTTACAAAAATGATTCAGAATGGTATATCTGAGATCATTTGATCATCATTGACAATTTAATTTCCATTTAGATGATATTAGGCAAAGCACAAATCCAAAACAATCTTGTGGGCTCAAAACATAGTAAGATGGCAAATGCAAATGAAAAGGTAAGAAGCAGTCGCCCCTATACTTGGAAATTGAAGGCCTATTTCCACACCAGATGTGTCTATAACACCTTGAGGGTGTTATGGAACTTGATAGAAGAATCACCATTTCGTTGCTCTCTCTAGATTTCTAACTTCAAACAAATCCATTTGATGCAACATTTCTTTGACTAAAAGAACAACAACAACAACCCAGTAGAATCTCACATGTGGGGTCTGGGGAGGGTAGTGTGTACACAGACCTTAACCTTAACCCGAAGGGGTAGAGAAGTTATTTCCGAAAGACCCTAGACTCAAGATAATACAAAGACAAAAGGAAAGAATATTAGATTCATTACGGAGATCATAGGAAAAATAGGAACATAAAATGTAGAAGAAAAATGCAAAGCAAAGACGTTGGCTAGTGAATGGTAAAAGATTATTCATCGTGTGCTCGTGACAGTTTCAAAGATTACGGTCACTAACAGTACTTCACAAAATTATGAAGAACAAAGAGTTATTATTTCTTGCCTTGGACATATCTGATGCCGGATCAAGGTAATCTAAAATGAAGTTACTAAACCAATAAAGAAAAATACAAAAGCGAGCTCCATAAAAGTGAGAATCAAACATTTGCTACTTTAAGTTTCCTTGAACTCAATTACAAAAGATGTCCTCCCAACCATTCTTCCTTCAGTAATAAAATGAATCAAAGAAACAACACTAACAAAGCTTTGGAAAAGTGTAACCAAAAGCTCAGAAGCCATTAACTCAAAAAGAGAAAGAAAGATAAGTACAACAACTGATTAAACATTCCTCTTTTCTACTCACTATTAGTTCAGCAATAAGACCAGATATCATTTATGAAGTTATATATGCTTTTCCTTTCATGTACTCCTCTTGGCCTGTGCTTTATACTCATGCTCCACTTTGGCTTATTGTAAAATGATGACATGAAGCCAGCGGTGACTAACACATAGCACCGCCCGATCACCCTTTGGTCAAAAGAATTAAGTATTTCATATGTATATATCAGTGTTGTCAAAGGCGCGCTTAAGCCCAGAAGTGAGGCTCAAAACACGTTGAGCGCTTCGCCTCGCTTTGTGTGCGCTTTAGTGTGGCATCAAGGCTCTAAGGCATAGTTTTCCTTGCCAATGAGTGTAATCTTGAAAAGGCGACATTAAACAATTGATATTTCACTTTCTAATACTCCTCTTAGCCTGTGCTTTAAACTCATGCTCCACTTTGGCTTATTGAAAAATGATATGACATGAAGCCAGAGGCGACTAACACAAAGCACCGCCCGATCACCCTTTGGTCAAAAGAATTAAGTATGTTATATGTATATATGTTACTGAAAATGTGAATGTACCAGATATATATAATGGCACGAACATGTTTGACTCATTAGGCAATCACAGTATGATGGTCTTAGTGAATAACTTGAGAGAGCTTATAAATTAAATGAGAAACACAGAATAAAAATCCTGTTGCAGCCCATTTCTATACAACAAAATAAAATTTACACTGCTACATTTTAAGACCTAGTAGAGTACTAATACATATTTTCTTTAGTCACCTCAAGATCATAGAGACTTACTTTCCCTGAGGCAATGGCATCCATTTTTGCCAAAATTGAGTCAATATAAGCTAGCAATTTGAGGACTGCAAAATACGAGAACTTCATTAAGTTCAGTCTTAGACTCATCGCCAAACAATGACTCTTTACCATCTGGCCTTTTAGCATAAGAAAGTCCCAATCTTGACTTAGCTTGCCTTAAATCACCAACCCCAGAATTAGTGTCAGGTCCTGCAAATCCACCCATGACAGGAGCCAATGGAGGTCCAATTAGCAATCCATCAGCACCAAACTGTGGCCCTCCTCTAGCATAATCAAAAAGAGCAGCACCACTTCCTCCTACTTTAGGCAAGATTATAGGTTGTTGTACATCTTCAGCCCAGTAAAAGAGAAATGCATCAAAAGTCTCATAATAATCATCTGTACTTCTATAACCTTCTGGATTAAATGCTCCAAACTTAAAAGCCTTTGTCGTATAGCCAATAATCACACATGGTCCTTTGAAATCACTGTTGTTGTGAAATTCAGTTGCACTAAATCCATCCACTGATGCCTTATAGCAGCACTTTAGCTCCCTTCCTGTGTAATTATCATCAGAAAAGCAAAAAATAGAGAATATCCTTAATAAGCAGAGGCAGACCCAGAATTTGAAGGTTGTGATCGCACTTTTTAATTCAACCAAAAATCCGCTTTCTATATAGGCCGTCCACTACTAACAGCTTGTTTGGATGGTTGTTCCTTATTGTATTGTATTGTATTGTTATCCCAATACTGTGTTTGTTTTGATTGTTTCATTAAAATGGATTGTATTGTATTGTTAAATCCATTGTTTCGGAACGATGAAAAGTCCTCTTTTTTTAAACAACCGATTTGGTGTGATGGGATCGTTTCTTATTTTTCTTTCCAATTATGCCGTAACTTATTAATTCACAATCTTTTTATTTACCCTTTATCATTTTTTCTATTTTGACTCCAAATCTTCAACTTATAACCCACTTTATTTTTTTTCAAGACCAATGTTAAAGGTGTTTTGCTGTCTTCTGTATTATTTTTTCTCCTAATTTGTTTGTAACTCAATTCTAATTAGTTGTGCTCATTTGTTTTGCATTCTTCTGTCTCGCTAATTTGTTATACTTTCTTATTGTGTTTTGCCTTCTTCTATTTTTTTTTTAAAATTATTTTTATGCATAAATTTTGATAATTTAATATTTAAACAATTGAGGGTATTTTAGTAAACTTATCAGTTACACAGTACAATACGATACAATCAAACCAAACAATAAAATATTATTTAACAATAACAAACAATACAATCTATCCAGGTATTGTATTCATAAAGCGATATGCTACAATACGATACAATACAATATAATATATTATAAAACGATGAAAAATAATGATCTAAACAGAGTGTAATATATCACTATTTTTTTGATGACATATACAAGTATACATAGAATTGACCCATCTACTTATAGCATAGGTGCGTGGCGCGTCTCTTGTAACAAGGTAGGGGTAAGGTACGTGTACCGTGTACGCACTACCCTCCCAAAACCCTACGCGAGTAATTACACTAAACCCCACTTGTGCAATTACACTAGGCTTGGGATTCTTTATGCGAATTATATGTAGAAGAGAAAGAAAGAAGTACCTTTCAAGAATGTTTTGCTGACAAGGGAAGGAGGGAAAGGAAGATCAAGATCATGGTATCTAACTTGTGGCTTATCATCAGTCTTTTTATTATTACCAAAATCCCAATTAAATAAACTCCGCGGAGAACATTTATAATAAGGACTGGCAATGGAATTTAGTATTGCTATGGAGCAAGTCATTTGAAGATGGCTGATGCAACCACTCTCCTTCGCTTACTTCTATTTGCCGCTTTTCTCTTCATACAAAACCTTATCCCTTTTACGTGTGGAGCCATCTGTATGAACTTTTTTTTTCAAACTTTGTCCTCCTAGCTATTTAGGATTTATCTTATAACTAGTGAATTTATCCGCACTTCGTGCGGTGATAAAAAATATTGTTAAAGTCATATTTTAACTATATGTGTATTTCATGTCACCTAAATTTCAAAAATATTAAACCCCATGCAAGAATGATGTAGAAACAATATATATAAAAGTTCATGAAAAGTCAAATATACAAAAGTTTATATGGTCACATGTCTCTAAAACCTCCAATTGGTGATGTCGAGGTGGTATTCTTTGACCAACTTTATTGTTTGTACATTTTCCGATAAAATTTAAAAATAAATAATTTCTCAAGGTTGATTGTTCTTTCTCAGATATTTAATCTCAATTTTAAATTTTAATGTATAATATCTAGCAAAAAACTTTCATAATCATATAATACGCTTGTACGTAATCACATTTTTTGTGCTTTTCAAAAAAAAAATGTCCAACCTCACAAAATGTTTTGTTAAACTTGAGCAACCCATCAAATCTGAATTTATTTTATTCTATTTCATATATCTTGGAACATAACTAATGCCTAGTAGTAAACTTAATTTATTGTTATATCATTCTCATATCTTATTTTAACAATTATTGTTGGTGCTTTCTATTAGCACATATATCATACATAAGCTGAATTAGTTAAAAAATTTTTCAAGAATATCAATTATACAATAGTTAAACATAGTACTAATTACCAAAATAAAAATAAGTATAGGTTCAGTTGAAACATAGCCAATACAAAAGCTTAACTCAATAGATTCTTAATGAAAGGGAGAATTGAAGAAACAATATGATTGGCTAGAGGATACGGGAGGAAACTTGCAGATAGTGCCATTGCAACTGTAAGAATTCTTTATTTTGTATAAATATGTATTATGATGAAAGATTGTAACGGTCCAAAATATGAAATATGAAAAGTTGAAACTATAACAGCCGTTCTTTTTATATTTATAGATAATCGACCAAAAAATATTTGCTAGCAAATTTTATATAAATAATATTTACATCTATAAATAATCTGCTAAAGAATTTTAAAGAAATGTGAATTCTTTAGTTTTACTACTTTTTACTAAAATAGGTATTTACAAAACTTCAGAAACCTATTACACTGGATAGAAACAGCAAAAAAGCACATGTAATTACTCTTTGTTACTACACAATTACAAAATCTTTTTTAAAAAATTCAAAAAACAAAAATATTCTTATCTTCTACAAAGATTGTTAAACTTTACCTTGTAACTACAAGCCAATCTAAAAAGTAAATGAACTGTGTAAATGAAAAGAAAAAAAAATTACGTTGATGACAAATTCAATCAACAAATCAAAGCTTAACGAAACAGAAGAAATTACTGTATCATACATAGTTGAACAACCGCCATCCGCAAAAATAACAATTAACAAAGGTGAATTTATAGGATCAGAAGAGAAACAGTTAGAGGAGATAAAAATCTTTGTAACTGAAATATAATTTATAATGTTTAATTAAGAGATATGACTTTTCAGTTTTTTAATATAGCACATAAAGTTTTGTAACTGATAAAATAATAAGGTTTGTAACTGATTACGAAAATATAATGTTTACTGAAGAGTCATGTCTTCTCGGTATTTTGATAAATAACATATAAATCACAAATTGAAGAAAAAGTAAAAAAACTGAGAAATTAGATAAATATATTTCCTAGTTTATGAGAGGTGCCACATCAGCATCTTTTTGCCCTCTTTTATATATTTATATAGATCCTTATAAGTCCAAAAAAAAAAAAAAAAAAACCTTTTTTGAATCTGATATTAATTTAGCTTAAAATTATAACTCTACCCTTAATGAGAAACTTTTATAACACACAAATACTCTGGATCACATTTGAACTTGTTTATGACCACAAATTCCAAAAGTGTTCATTTTTTTTTAAATTTCGTGTCCAGTCAAATATGTTCACATAAATTAATTGAAACGAAGGGAGTATTATATCCACAACATCGAAAAAATTTAAATTGTGTATATAATATATGATAATAATGTAGTTTAATACTATGTCGTAATATAGAATCTCGATATATATGTACAGGAAAAGAAAGTTGATAATTAGATAATATCATTTTCGATGATTAAGAAAAGAAAGGTGTCCGATGATTCTATAGAAAACATATACTATGTAATTAGATTATTTATACATGTAAATTGTTATGGTAATTAAATACCCCACAACTTATCCTTCACTTTTTTGCTTTCTGCGTGAACTAATAATTTAAGATGTTTTTACTTAATTCTTTGAAATTTTAAACGATATTTTTATGAGAATTTTGAATCATACTTATATATTACTTTGTTCGCAAGCGACAACAAGGGTCCTTAGCTCAGTGGTAGAGCATTTGACTGCAGATCAAGAGGTCACCGGTTCGAACCCGGTAGGGCCCTCTTTTGCTGTCTTGTACTTTTAAAGCCCGCCAGGTCCTTTATTCATCCTCCATTTTCTTTTCTTTTAGTCAGAATTCCTGTGGAAGTTTAGGATTTTCGACGTCGAAGTTCAGTATATAGTCAATACTATTAGTAAAGCGTATCTGCACTTCTTTTCTTTCTCTTCTCTAATGTTTTGGCTTCTCCATTTTGATCCTCTTTTTGTTGTCAAAGGGACAAATTACATACCAAAAGACCTTTTATATAGTACCTCTTTTACCTGACTAATTCGTTCTCGAATGAAGGCAAAGACGAGTATAGAATTAATATAGATTATATATTATTATAATTTTATTTATAGATGTTTGTGTAAATGTTGAGTTTAACGTATACACGTGCAATCACTGCTTATATGCTCAATTAACTATCTTTGTTAGGATATCTCTAACCTTATTCCCAAAATATTAATCCCCATTTTGGGACAACTTACTCCAACAATTCCCTTATTTTTTTCTCCAAACTTTTTATATTCTACTGTTTCTTCTATATTATATTATTATCTTTCATTTCAATTTTATTTGTTTAATTTCCATTAAACAAATTCCATCTTTTATTTTTATTAATTTATATTTTCCATATTAAAATAATTCCATTAAATTATAAATAATACAATATAAGCAATTATTATAGATTAACTAAGTTATTATGCTATTTTGCCGTACCGTAGTTTCAATTTTTATGTATTTTAATTTAATGTATTTTCAATTATCATGTATTTTTAATTTTTACTTTTTAATTTTAGATCATCTAATATTTTATGTTTGGACCATTGATAATTATATATTTTTTGTACAATTAACTTATAATAAAATTAACTTATACATAAAAATAATAAATGCACAAAAATTAATTTATCAAATTATACACCAAAGTAAAAATATAATATTAATATTATAAAGATATTACATAAATATAATTAGGTATATATAAAAAAATAAATTAAAAGATTAAATAATAAAATAATAATAAAAAATTAATGAATAGTAATGGGGGAGATGAATAGTGTACCCCATATTAGAGGGAACACTATTCATCCCCCATTTTGGTAACAAATATGGGGGAGGGTTGGAGCAAAATTTCCTCAAAATTTTTTCTCATTATGGGGGATATGGGCAAGGTTGGAATGCCCTTAGGACATCATAAAGCAGCTTAATGCGTAGCCGTCCACACAATTTCTTAAACAAAAAATAACCCCCGAATATATAATATATATTTAATTTATATATAATATATGTATAATTGTGTATAATTAGTATATAATCTATATATACCAGCTAAAAAGCAAACATTGAATCTGTAGATTTTTTGTGTAACAACCCCTAAGTTTTTTTTAAACTGCACGTATTAAATAGTCAACAAGATAAAGTATATATATAATTTCAAATAATTTAAATGTATAATATACTCAAAAACGCAAAATGTATCCGCCATGAAATCCTTCTCTTTTCTCTATAGACTAAATTCTAGAGTTAATCCGCTGCATGGGAGGAGGGGAATTGGTTTTGTAATCTGCTAATAACAATCTCATCTTCCACTCTAGGATTCTGCTCACAAGAGATCACAACCACATGATCATCATCAGGATTACACTCCTTGAAATGAGCTACTCTTCCCAATTCTACAACTTCGTCAATAACAAGATCAAGTCTTGCAACTATTTCAACTAGCAAAGAAGCAAAAGCTGCAAATGGTAGTGCCTCCAAAAATTCGAGGCTAGTAATTCCAATCTTGCTTAATGTGGGCCTCAAACTACTCTTTCTGCTGTCACCAGCCTCTAATTTCATTTGTGGTTCAGAGTCCTTTTTAGACGTGTCGTCTTTTGATAATGCTGGTGTAGTCCCATGAGCCTCACCTGCCAAAAAGTCACGGCCAAGTCCAAGACGAGCAGGACCTTCGTTGGATGTGTCAATACTCGATAAAGAGACAACAAAATCTTTACTAGTAGATTTTTTCTTAGAGGCTTCTGCGCCTGTTAAGGCTAATATGTTTATATTACTATTAGTTCCAAGAAAGAGTTTTGGTTGGGATTTTAAGGCATTGATGAGGTCTTGTAACGCTTCATTGAGATGGTTGGAGAGGATTTCTGGGCAGCATTGACGACGATTTCTTATGCTATCGCCTAGTTCCTTTAGTACCTTTGTCACTTCTTTGGCGAGTCGATTGCATGGATCTTCGAACAGTACACGAACTGATCGAGGAGTCTACAAAAAATAAAATTCAAGACACACTTTTAGAAAGTAAAAACTAGCTAAAAGTACTTTTAATCACATAAGAGATCATGATTTGAGGCACAATGCAGAGAAATATTGGAAGAAATAATATGATCACGTGTATGATCCAACTTGAAAGTAAATCTATCTTTTCGATCCCAATCAGATTGGAATAAAATAAAATGATATTGGATTTCTTAACGCCAGAAAACACAACTTAATAATTGCATCAAGTATTCTGCATTTAATTTATTTGAGGAGTGTGTTTTAGCCTTTTTTTAGATAAGAAGCATCACATATTGCTCTTTTTGACTTAATGAGCACAAAACTTAGGCATCACATGCTGCTCTTGTTGACTTAGCGAGCACAAAACTTACAAAGATTACTGAATATGGTAACATTGTTATGATAGTACTAGAGAAAAAGGATATCCAACAGCCTTCAAATGAAGAAGGTATACACTCGATCTCTAATTCTCTACCCTATTTCAATAACCACCAAACGTAATCAATGGTCTACTTTCCACTTCTATAAAATTTGCTGATGATCCATAGTGCAAACCCGTTTAAAAAGAAACCCAAAAATAAACTACCAATGAGATGCTTTTCTTGACCCGAGGGCGTATCGGAAACAATATTTCTATCTTACAAAAAGTAGGGTTAAGGTGTACGTACATTCTATCCTTTTTAGACCCTGACTTGTGGGATCATAACGGGTATATTAATATTGTTGTTATTGTGGTTGAGATGATTGAGACTCATCTCCATCTAACCAAACGCATGTTAATATGAATGAATGAATCAATTGGTTTCGAATGTCATATGCCTATAACAAAAGGAAACTTTACTAAAATAAAAATTTAAAAAAAAAAAAAGGGAAAGGAAAATAGGTTAAGATTATGAGAGGACCGGAGGAGTATTACCTTAATTTCAGTTTGCAGGCATCCATGTAAAGCCACTAGTGTGTATCCAAAATGGCGAAGAACAGTCCCCAATTTTACATATTGCTGCCACGGCAACCTTGAACAACGTCTTAAATATCTTGGCTCCCAACTTGCATATAGTGCCTGATCCATTCACATTTTTTCTACTTAATTAATTTATCTTTATAGGAGCAAATTAAATTTTATAATTTAATTGCTAATAACTATCTCAAATACTAGTGGACATTTTCATGAAATAATTCAACTACTTACCAAAGTTTCATCAGATGATTTAGAATCTAAAACAGCCTTATAACCATTGTAAATGGGATCCTCCGCTTCCATCGAATTTTCTCTGCCTTTTTCTTGTTCCACCTTATCGCTAAAGTACTCAT